>JANHFR010008459.1:138815-155052 GCA_032468015.1 Mimophis mahfalensis | reverse complement strand
AGAGATGAGCACTGCCCCCTAGAGTCGAGAACGACTAGCACATATGTGCGAGGGGAACCTTTACCTTTACCTTTACAAATATTTTAAAATGAAGAAGATAAAAATATACATACTTAAGTAAATTGATTGGAATTGTACCTATGATACAAATGGAAGGAAGAGGTTGAAGCTAATATCTCATAGAATCACATGTTGGTTTGGTATAAAGCTGAGATTTGAATCTCTTGATATCCTAGCAATTCTTAAAATTAACAGGGTGGAATTGGAAACAACCTCAACCCTTAGTATGATCTTCTATGCATGACTACTGCAACTGACATTTCCTCCAGCCTAGAGATGCTAGAAGTAGTATCCAAGATTTCCTGGCCAATACAATCACTACTATTAGAACTTTAATTGTGATTTCTGAGTTAAAGTTCTTGGAAGATGATAGCTTTCACAATTATCTTGCTCTCTTGAATTGACTTAATCAGCATGTTTCTTTGAGATGGATTATTAAATTGTTACAACATTTAACACTGCAGCTTTGCTGTTACCGTGTATGTGATTTCTGTGCCTGTGAGAGAAATATTAAGTTGGAATAATTCATAACGTTATAAGAAACACAAGATGTGTGGAAACCTATTACGAAGAGGTTTGGTGCCTAATTAAGTAAAAGCTTGGCTTCAATTTCAAACCTTGGATTTCTATTTGGACTTTTCATAAGTAAATGAAACTTCCTTGTTCCAAATCCCATAGTCCATTTAGTTTTCAACTGGTAGCAATCCAAATCTTTATTAACATTTTATTTTATGGCTGAAATGATGAATAACACTTTGAAGCAATTACAATGGTTTTATTGCATAAGTTAGTAACCAGAAAGCATGTGCAGATTGGCTTAGTGAGTTGGATTCCTTCTTACTAAATGAGTAATGTGCCATCATATCATCATAGGTAATTGCTTCCTTCATATTAATCCATGTCAGTATAAATAAACTGGGATGCCTGGCACAAGAACTTTAAATTGGCAGCATCCTTAGCTTAGGGTACTGAACTTTGGTAGTATGTCATTTTGGAGGTTAATTAGCTACTTATGAAGTGGCTGAAGAGAGATGCGTGGTCCCAGCAACAGTAAGGATTTGTTTAATAGTTGAATTTGTGCATGTTAGTGGAAATTCATCTCAGAAAATTAGATGAAGCCAAATTGATACCAATCAACATAAGAGTAAACAAGAGAGGCTCCCTTTACCTGTTTTGAGTCAACCCGAAAAGACAACTGTAAAGAATTTAACACTAACAAGTTCTTTTGTACTGACACAATGTAATAACTACATGGAGAGTCCTTGTTTAGTTTCCAGCAGAATTGACATCATTACATTGATGACTCCCAAATGTGATTTTTTTGTAACAAAGTGTCCTAGGTATTAGAAGTGCATACAATACTGCCTTTCTACTGGGTGAGAAGCATTTCAAACCCTTTTCTCAAGCACTAGCCAGTAATTTTAATGGGTTTAGTAGACATGCCCCATTATCAATATTACACATTGTACTTGATTTTAACTTAATAGGACTGGCCAATCTGGTTGTAGGGATGCTTTGGGATGTGTCTGATGCAATCTTTGCAACTCACTAATTAAAGCTTTGAGATTGTGCATTCTCTCAAATATTTGGGTTAGATGCTTTAAGAGCTTTTATATGTTATGTCAGTGTGTGTGAGAGAGACAGAGAGTGATTGTGTACTTCCAAGGAGAACATTTCCACTGAGATTGCCATCAAAGCGCAACCAATTGTAGAAAGGTTTGCAGAGCCCTTCAATTCTCCTCCATATATCCACCTTCATTTTTGGGACTTCAAGGCCATATTTGCATGGTGTTCTTAGGATAAAAAAAAAGTGTCCAGTAATTGTTTTTACTTTAAAGCTTCTTGTCTTTTTCTTGTGATTTTTTTAAAATAATTGAAAACAACTCTTAAAATACTGGCTTTATGTTCTAATGTCCTGACATTTTGGAGCTTGAACTAAGTACGATTGACTTAATATTACGTCCTTAAACTAGCAGCACACTGATTATGCTTAAGAAAGAGATGGGTTCTGGAGGTTATCCTTGAACATTTGATCTCATTGGTGTTTTATATCTTTATTTTATTGAACTATAAAGGGCTATTGTAATCAGAAACAAAGAACAGAACTATCTGTTTCAATAGGGAAGAGTTATATTCATGTTTCAGTAGCTCTATCTGGCAAGGCAATCTAGAAGATGAAATTATTGTAACATAGAAAATATCATTCTAAATGTTCACAAAGCTTTGCCCATAAATGCTTTACTACATTCTCACAGCGGGTCATTAGGCAATATCTTTAGAATACTTTTCATTTTTAAAGATTACAGTTCTGAAGAAAGAAGTATTCATCTTTGTTAGATTTTCTGAATTTTTATGTATCACAACCAATGTCAGTATGCAAAGTGCTGATTACATGCAATAACTGATACCATCATCTGTAGCTGCAATAATTGTAACCAAATACTTGTATGACAATTGGAGAGATCAGTCTTATATGCCACTATATTGATTTTGAGCCATTTCTTCATGAAAACCAAAGGAAGATACATGTACATTTTTTCTGTAGCTTTCAAACTTGGTAGTTTCTTGTGCCCTTTCAAATGTTATTTTCTAAAGTTCTTAACCATCACATTAAAAGAGAATATAGTCCATAATCATGATGTTGGAAACCAATTGTAGTTCATAAACTAGAAGCATGTTCTCAAAAGCAGCAGGCTCTTTTTGTCCAATTGAGGAGTCTTCTCAAACATGGTGGTAAAAACTTACTGAGAGTAGGCTTATATACCTTTTCTTTTTGAACATGCTACTATTTTGCAGCAGACAATTTATGTTGAAACTCTTTGGTTTCCATAGAAAGCAGTCTAACCAGCAAAAGAATGATTTCTAGAGTCTGTATTTTAGGAATTGTGCAACCATAGCTTTCTTCAGATAATACGCTTATTGGAGATCATTAAATTGTTAATATATTTATACACATTTTATAAAATTCTACATTCCCTTTTTGGTATATGTCTTCTTGATTAAATAATTAAGAACTCCTGGAGATGAATTAGTTGAAAGAAATGACTAAAGTATTGTGTTAAAAAAACTGATGAATGAAGAAAGTAGTTTTTAAACAGTTTTCTTAACAATTTGGAAAATACTTTTAATTTGTATTACATCAAATGCTAGCCTATCAGCCTTTAATCAATTAGTTTTGAATGAACTTGAAATGTATTTGTTGAACATATGGCATCCTGACTGTAACTAAGAGGAAACGTCAATGATAACAAATCTAGGACTGGTAAGTGAAGGATAAAGTCTCATAAGTAATAAGATTCTTTCATTAAGTTCAGTGCTTGTAACTGTCAGGAGAGCTCTTGTCATTGTGACTGAATACATATTAGGCTATAGTACAAGACTAAATGGTCAAAAAAGTTAGCTTTGAACCTTAACCTTTTATTTCATGTAGCATGAATGAGGCTTGTAGCTTTGAAATGACAGTGTTAGGAAACTAAACACCTTTTGTTCCAGTAAATAAATAAAATGTTAGGAAAACATTTAGTTGTGAAGGGCATCAAAAACATCACCCTGAATAACGATGACTCAGTCTGGAATGCTTTACATCTGGTATGACTGTAATTTGTTTCAAAACAAAATACAGTAGATTCTTAATTTGACCACATTTCTAATCTGCTTTTTTGTAGAGGCACAGTAGAGAAAAATCTAATAAAAACAATAGAAAACTTCCTAAATCTCAGAAAAGGTCATATTAATGTCAGAATTGATTTAACAAGAAAACAAACCATAGAATTTGGATAGAAAAAGAAAGGGCATTGCAACTGAAAATGTAGAAGTCCTCAATCCAACAAGATGATATTGTTTGTTGCAACTTGGAATTTGCCCTCTCTGCTAGATCTGGTAAAATGAGAAAAGAAAAAAAAATGGGAGAAAATCTGGCCAACAATAGCCTGGAAGTTTTTCTATATACATGAGAAACTGTCAGTACAACTTAAAATAGTTTATGATATTCAACTGTCATTTAAAACTGGAAATACTAGTGTCCAGAACTCATATTTGGATGTCTCCAGCTCATAATTTTTTCTGGGGATGTGAATCCCTTAACCAATCCTATCTATTCAGGCTTATAGCACATTTGAATAGCAATAGGTAGAGCTTCTCCCCTTTGAATAGATTGGTGAAGCTTTATGTGGCAAAACATAAGGAAATGAAACATTTAAGTCATTTTACTTGAGATTTCTTAAGAAAATTAATAATAAAAAACTTATAACCACAAGAATATACTTAGATGAGAAAAGAGTTTATATGGAGATGAGTGGCATGCTTGATGTGCATTGATTTGGAGGCTTGGGTGGAAGGATAGAAGAAGTGATAGGTGATAAAGGAAAGCAGCAATAGAAATAGCACTTAGACTTATATACCTCTTCATAGTGCTTTGCATCCCTAAGCAGTTTGTAGGGTCAGCATATTGCCCCAACAGTCTGGGTCCTCATTTTACTGACCCTAGTAGGATGGAAAAATGAGTCAACCTTGAGCCAGACATGATCTACTGTAACGGCTGGCAGTTGGCTGGGTTAGCTTCCAATACTGCATTCTAATCACTATGCCACCACGGCTCTGTCTTCTGATTGAAGTAGATCTCCAAATGAAAAGGCAGAGCATAAACAGGTAATAGATAGTCAATGTCTTCTCATATTTGGCAGGTGGAGGACTTACATTCTCTGATATTAAGGGAGTTTACTATCTATTCCCTGGCATTAAGCTGTCTGCTAAATAAATAGAATCAGGGCAGTATGATTGTCGTTAAAAACTTCCTTGCCTTGGTCCTATAATTTGGTTCTGATACATTCTTGCCTTTGCTATTCTAGTATTTTGGACTGGGCCCTTGAGATTTAATGGAGAAATAAATATAGAACAAGTGAATTAAATAGCAAGAAGAAGAAAAAGGGAAGATCAAGCGAATCAAGGTTACATGGAATTGATGAGATTCTCAGAAAAATGGGAGAAGTTAAAATAATATTAGACAACGCATGAATCAGACTACAGACACATCAGAAACAATAATGGTTTCCAAGGTTAAAAATGTATGGGGATATATAAGTAATGGTGTTGGTAGCTTTCCTTTTCTGTTTCTTATTTCCCAATTTCCTTGTCTTACTATACCTTACTCATTTGCACAATATTGCTTCCTCTGAGAGAGAATAAAATGATGGATATATGAACATAAATGAATTCAGGGAATAGGTAAAATTGAGAACCAGTTGGCATAGTGGTTAAGGACACTGGATTAGAATTTGGGAGAATGTGAGTTCAAGTCCTGCCCTACACATGAAAACCAGCCGATTGTCTTTGGTTCAGTCATTCCCTTTCGACTTTCAGAGAAAGCAGGGGCAAAACATTTCCAAAAATGTTGCGAAGAAAACAGCAGAGAATTCTCAAGATAGTTGCTAGGAGTCAAGACTCATTCAAAGATGCGCTCTCATGCGCAAATATGCACCGTGAGGGTAATAATAGAAGATAACAAATATAATATGGGATAAACTGTTATTGATGAATCTAAAGCAGGGCTGTCAAACTCCTGGCCTGCAGGGCAGATATGCCTGGTTTAGTGAAGGGGAAAAAAGTCCCAGTGTGAGTTTGACACCCCTGATCTAAAACATTAAAAATGTTTTTCATGTTTTAAATTCTAATGTCACACTGCCGAGAAAAATAAAATAAAATTTAGTTTTCTCATAAAAATACTAAAAGAAATAACTTGCCAACAATGGATTCCTTATACCTACCTGCCAAAATCATAAACGAAAGGCAGGTTGTTCTTTAACAGAAAAAAATCATAGTTATCGTGAAGTTGAGAGAATAGCCAGAGGAGCAATTAAAGTAAAACTCTGAGTCCTAGCAGTGAAACATATGAAAGTGAAGCTGATTAATAAGCGAACAGTGTCAGTGGGTACAATTAGGTAATTTTAGACTCTGAACATAATGGCCTTATGTGTATTATTTACTTTGAAAAATGATAAGCTACATGCAGTCTGTTTGGGAGCTCCTGTGCATCTCCAGCTGAAAAGTGCCCTGCATGCTTACGCCAAAGAGTGTCATTCATCAGTGAAGTGCCCTAGATAGATCAAACATCTGGCCAGGAGAGGTAATTCTAATTGAAGTAGTGCATTTCATTACAGACATAAATGCAACATCCAGTTAAACTATTCAGCATTGCTTCTCTGAATTTGACAGTAACTTGCTAAAGCAATATCAGGCATTGTGTTACAGTGTAGATCCATTTTTTTAACACAATTGACACATCTTCCCCTGCCATGTAATGGAATGTAACATTTTCTTTAAAAGACAAAAATTAGTTCTTTTTTTGTTTTCTTCTTTCCTGTGATAGTTAACTAATGCATCCTTGGTATTTTTCTATCATTTTTTTTCAGCTTGCCCATAAAAAGTTATCAAGAATCATGATTGGAAGAGTCTGTGAATGGCTGCCAGCTTTCCTGTTGGTCCTGCTTTACCTAATCTTCAAGTGGTAAGTTACAGTTCATTATGTTAGTAGATCTGCGAAGAAGAGCTTGGAGTGGATGTGCAGTGTTTAGGTATCATGTCCCTGAAGTTGAAAGCATTAGCTTATTGCTACTAAGTTACTTTATTTGCCTTGATTTTTGCAAAGTGAAAACTCATTATAACAACTAAATCAAGGGGAGAAAGATATAGCATTTTCAGTAAAACATGAATTAGTTTCATGATACAGAAGTCAAGAATTGACCTGGGAATCAAGGAAAAAGATTGGGGAATAGAGACAATTACAACATAATTGTTTTTCAAAACAATTTGTGTTAAGAATAGCTTACTTGAACTGTTCACCATAAACACAGTTACTTCAAGGTTCATAAATTTAGTGTGAAGAATTTGGGTCTTTTTTGGGGGGGGAGAGGACACAAATGAACATGGATGTCCTCAGTTCTGGCTGATTAGAACTGTGAAAGCAGCATAGATTCTGCCCATTTAGGATGTGCTACAATGTCACGATACATGGATAATACTTGGGACTTACATTATGAAATGCATGACATTGCTTTCATCAGAATTATTAGTTTAGCTCTTTCCTGCAGATTCTCCTGCAAACGATCACATTCCATTGGATGTGGACATTTTCTAGAGCTCTATTACCAGTATTTTTTTCCTCTTCTTTTCTTTTGTTAATCATGTCTCAGAGACCGCCTGGATAAGTTTCTGCAGTTTTCTTGGAAAGGTTTTCCAGAAGTGGCTTGCCATTGCCTCCTTTCTAGGGCTGAGAGAAAATGACGAGCCCAGCTGGCTTTATGCCTAAAGAAGGACTAGAACTCAGGGTCTCCTGGTTTCTAGGACAGTGCCTAACCACAACACTTAACTGATAACTAACCAATATTTAATCATGGATCCCTATACATTTGCAAAGTTGTAATCATTCTCACATTAATTTTTACCGGTTCTGCAAAACTGTTTAGACTGGTGTAGAATAAAATAGACAAGGACAACTAAGAAAAATAGATGTAAAGATGATGACAAAAAAAAAAAAAGATTGATTTGGAAGAGGCAAGCAAGATTGATAAGGAAGGTATTATTTTTAAAGGAGGAAATGAATAGAATGAAATCTTCACAGAAGTATTCAGTGCTTTGAAATAAGAACCAAAATAAAATAAAAGAAACAATTGTCTTGGAGAAGAAGCAGAATAAATACATTGGAGCAGAGTAATTTATGAGATAGAATAAAATGAAAAGACAGCAAAATCTGGCCAAGAACTTTTTGAAAGTTTGAAAGGATCTACAACTTTATACTGCATTATCTGGGTTTTTTTATTTATGTTTTTTATGTTTCTTAAAATACTGTATGGGCAATTTTTTTTTTAAATCCCATTTATATCCCGCCCTTCTCCGAAGCACTTTGTTCCAGAGTGCTGATCTAGATTATATTTTGGTTTTATTTTTATTTTTCATTTTTTATGAAGGTTTAGGGCCAGATTCCAAATATAAGTTGATTTTTTCCTATGTTTCCATGTGTTTTGTTTAAGTTTAGATTACACTTGCCCTTGAGGTAGAATTTAGTGGAAGCTTCATCTTACCTTGGGAGAACTGGGGGCATAAATTTACTAAGCATGCCATATAAAGTACCTTGTGCTCTTTTGTAAACTATTTTGGTAAAATTTCAGTACCTGTTTGAATTCTAGTACTATGAAAGTGCCGGGGACATTTGGAAATAGCTTTGTATGGTCTTCCTCTACTAGCAATCCACTGAATTGTGGTCGGTAGTTTGAATTATGTATAGTTGTATTTCACATTTATCTAAGGTATGATCTCTACTGTTGAACACATTTATATTTGTATCTTGAACTGAATTTTATTTGTTTCAGGCAGTTACAATTGATGGATGCTGTTGTTCTGATTCAAAGGGTCATTATCTTCTTAATAATGTTGTTTGACATTTTGACATGTGCCCTTATGTAGCTTGACAACATATTTTTCAAGCAACATAAATAGATAATCTAGTCTTAAATGTGCCTTAAATGTGACTTGCTCATAATGCTCATTTTTCCATTTTGTCAGTAGAAATTATGCTCAACAGCTTGCACACATTTTTAATAATGGCAAGGGCTTTAAATTCATAATGGATGTATGTACTAATCTTAAATGGATAGACAAGCATTAGGAATCTGTGCATAATTCAATGTCTAAGTTTTCTTTCTTGAAAAAGTGAAAACAAAGGTTAATAGACTAACCCTTTCAATTATCCTGAGTTCTTCATAAGGCCATTGAAATTTCTTCTGTGTCACCAAGAAATAAGTAAGACTAATCATCCATATGTTCTTACTCATAAATCAATTATCACTTTGTTCCTGCAAACCAAGACAGAGTGAAGTTTATCTCTAGCTAAAAATATAGTTTACTCTTTGCAGTGATATCTTTCAGTTGTTGATGAACAATGCTTTATCAGAATAAATGAAACAAATCCATATTCCCTATTTTCGGGATAAATGGAACTAAGGAACAGAAAGCAGAGAAATATTTTTGCAAATCTTCACAGGATCTTAGCCCTCTTATTCTCAAGACTTATTGTGGACTCTCCCATCTGGACTTGGGGAAGGGTTCTAGGCTATATACTGTGCAAATGTTCCTATAGATAAAGCCAGCTACTTCTTTAGTGAATCCTATACCTGCCTGCATCTTACTCCCTTCCACCATATGTTTGATTGTCTCTGTGGTGTCTCTGCACACAGTCTGCACCTTAGATCTTGTCCAGACTTGTAGACCTCTGCTTCTCCACAGAAAACACAGGAGGCACTGATCATGCCAGCACAAGAATATCCACATATTGTGGATATGGTATGATCGGTGCCTCTTGTCTTTTACACATTGATAAGACTTCCTGAAATTAATCCAGTCTGTGCTCAGATTGGTTTTCCTAGACCTTGAGTGTTGGGTAACTGCTCTATTTAAGAACATGTTGTGTTTGAACCTCTGGTGTTGTTCCCTTTGCATTTCTGAGTTGAGTTCATGTGCTGGTTCATATGTTCTTGTATGCTGATAGGACATTCCATGGAGATAGAAAGTAGGTTATTACTAGAAGTTGGATGCTACTGTTCCCTTGTGGGGATTTTCTATAATGAGCACTGTACTTCCTGGTATTAGCAAGTATGGGTAAGAGCCTGCTGCTAGCCACTGGTTCATTTGTGATGCTAGGAATTCAGGCATCGCTTTTAGTTTTTTTAATCATTAGGTGTGGATCATGTTCAGACTAGCTGTTGTCTGGGTGTCCAGTAAGATACTATTTGGCTCTCCAGATCAAAAGGTGCACTCTATGCTAACAAGCTGCTCCAAAAATACATACATACATATATACATACATACATATGTGTGTTTGTGTGTTTGTATAATTACACACACATGCACACATGCACACACACATATATATACAATTTATATAGCCACCCATTTCACTAAATGTGATTTTGGATGGCATACAACTGATAATTAAAACAATTTCACCACTTTTAAAATACTTAAAAAATAACTCAAGATATTTAAATATAGCAAAATGCAAATGTTCCATAAAATAATAAATCATTCAACCATTTGGTTGTACCTTAATTCTACAAAAAAAACAATAGATACTAAAATTATATGGTATAGGAAAAAACCAAAATGCTTATCTCTTGAAAAAGCAGAAGACATGAGTAAGATTTTTAACAATACTTAGCCACACCCCCTTTGTGATGTCCCTTGGAGGACTGATGTCATAACCTTATGCCCTTCCTGCCTGTCCCACAACTCCCTTTTTCCAGAAGTAGTGTGATGTCATCTCCATCCACCCTTTATGCTCCATACTCCCTTTCACTGGAAGTACTGTAACAATGTCCCAGTTCAGCTTGCTGTCACCCATAATCCATTCCCCTGGAAAAGGCCAGTCACCCAGAAGGCTTGTAACAGATTTGGCCCGTCCTGCAGTCCCTGTCATATGGAACTATGTGTCTGTATTAATTTTTCATCAGGGAGAGTTCTCATTGGTCTGTATTTGCAGGCTTGTGATTGGTAGCTGCCTCCCATGATGGTGCACAGGGGAGAGTTTTCATTGGTCCATATTTGCAGGGTCATGATTGGTAGCTGACTCCTGTGATGGTGAACAGGGGAGCGTTCTAAT
Source organism: Mimophis mahfalensis (assembly GCA_032468015.1). Taxonomy (NCBI): domain Eukaryota; kingdom Metazoa; phylum Chordata; class Lepidosauria; order Squamata; genus Mimophis; species Mimophis mahfalensis. The sequence continues at coordinate 144,344 of JANHFR010008459.1, read as the reverse complement.
TGGCCCATATTTACAGGGGTTGTGATTGGTAGCAGCCACTTGTAACGTATCAGTTTTGCCTCAGAACAGCTCCCCATTGGTCAAATCAAAGAATGACTGTTTGAGCATGAGGAATGCTAATAGAAATTTTTTTTTAAATGAAAATAAAAATAAATAAACAGCTGCTTATCTGATCAGAAGGTGGGCAGCTTGAGTAGCACTCAGAGTAAAAACTGTTCACATGTTGTGGCTCTGAAATTAATTTAAAAAGCCCATTTGCTCATAGCGGGGTGTAAACACCTTACCTACATAAAGTAAGCTGACCTCCCACCCTGTCCCTGTTCTGTTACCAGTCACCATTGTAATGCAAGGCATGTGGGAAAAGTCTTTTCTTCTCTTTATTGGGCCGCAAACAGCAGGCCATGGTCAGAACATGCCCTAAACACGCTTGACACACATGTGTTCATGTGCATCATGCATTCTCTCTAGCAAGAAAATACAGCGCATGCCCTCATACAAACACCCCCCTGGGACATGTCCTGACCTGTCCTGTGTCCTGTTTCCATATGCGTGCATGCTTATCATCACCCATTTTCATTTTTTTTAAATCTTACTTTTATTTTACAAACCTTTTAGTGCTACCCTATCCATTTGCAAAAAAAGAAAAACTGACATATTAATATGGTGTCAGAGAACAAGTCAGACGTCCAGGCAGGAATAAAGAATAATGCTGGGAAACCAGGTTGGTGCTCCACAAGCCTTTATTATTCTTCTTCACAGCACAAAACAGCACAGAACTTCTCTGAAAAGGGTATTCCTCCTAAAGACAGCATTGGGAGCAACTGCCTTCCAACACTGTTCTTAAGTGTGAAGTCACACCCCCTGGCAGCCCCACCCACAAAGGAAACCACAAGAGCCTTCTGGAATGTGCAGGCCCATCTGGCTCCTTCTAGACACCCTTTCTAGAACTATCACCCTGCTTTCCTACACCTTTCTGATGTTTCCAGCCACCGTCCCAATGCTTCCAGCCACATCCCTTCCAGTCAAGCCGAGCAGCTTTAGGAGCCACCTCTAGAGTAGGACAAAGCTGTTGACCAATCCTGACGGCACTTGCATGAATAACCACGCAGCTGTTGTCAAAATGCAGGAACGTCCTCTGGAGTAACTCTGGTGGGAGGAAGACTGTTACCCAATCCTGCCGGTACTTGCAGGAGTAACCACACAGCTGCTGACAGAACATAGGAGCCTCCTCTGGAGTAACCACGCAGTGGGAGGAAGAAAATGCTAGGGCAAGAGGTGACCGGCCTCTCCGATGGCGAGCCAGGCAGAGGCTCGACACGTGGGTTCTTTTTGCAAAAATAGTATTTTATTTTTACATCTCCACATTATAAAACATAGTTTTACATACATAAAACATACTAACACAAAGAAAAGGCTTCTCCCACATTCCTTGTATTACAACTGGTGACTGGTAATGGAACAGGGACAGGGCGGGAGGTCAGCTTATTTTATGTAGGTAAGGCATTTACATCCCACTATGAGCAAACAGGCTTTTTAATTAATTTCAGAGCCATAAAGCAGGAACAGTCTTTTTAATTAATTTCTGATACCCCAAGTGCTGTTCAAGCTACTTCCTGTCCGCTTAGATAAGCAGTTGCTTATTTATTATTTTTTCATTTAAAAATTTTTTTCTGTTAGCATTCCTTGTGCTCTAACAGTCATTCTTTAGATTTGACCAATGGAGAGCTGTTCTGAGGCAAAACTGCTACATCACAGGCAGCTACTACCAACTGAACCACATGTAAATATGGGCCAATTAAAATAAGTTTATTTACAATTTTTTAAAAACAAACTTTTACATATATACATTTGGGAGCTAAAAACATGAGACTCATGATGGCAACCTCACCAGGCTCAAGGCTGACTCAGCCTTCCATCCTTCCAAGGTAGGTAAACTGAGGACCTAGATTGTTGGGGGCAATAAGTTGACTTTGTAAGTCAGTAAGCTGACTTTGTTACACTGTTTGGGGGGGGGGGGAGCCCTAATAAGCAGGTCTATACAAAGAATGAAGGCGATTGCTATAGTGCATTATAAGCTGCCCTGAGTCTCCGTAGAAGGGCAGCATATAAATGGAAATTTTAAAAAAACACCTCCTTCAAGGAAAATAGCTCTAAAATGATATACAGATGGCACACACACACCCCCAGCAAGAATTGCAAAAATGTTTCCTGGGATGTCTCCGAGATGTTGGAAATGTGGAGAAAATAATGGAACCTATTACCACCAATGGTGGACTTGTCCCAGAGGAGGCAAATATTGGTCCAAGGTTCAGACATGGATACTAGAGGTCACAGGTTGTAAGATTGAGATGAGGCCAGAGTCCTTCTTATTGGGAATAAAATCAGGAAAAATAAATAAGGAAAAATGGTACTTGATCCTTCACATGATTATAGCAATAAGAATATTATTCATACAAAAATGGAAAAGTATATCATTACCACCAGAGAGTGAAATGATATGGAAAATTACAGAATATGCAGAGGCAGATTGACTGATGAAAATTCTTAGGAATACAAAAGACTCCAATTATTATAATTGTTGGAACCTATGGTATACATGGATAAAAGATAAAAAAGGGAAGTAGAATGGGATTGAATTTGACAAATAGAAGGATAATTATTGTATGAACGTATATATGATATGTGCTCACTGCAATTACCTAAATGTATATATGTAAAAGTTTGTTTTTAAAAAATTGTAAATAAACTTATTTTAAATATGGACCAATTAGAACACTCCCCTGTGCAATGTCATAGGAGGCATCTACCAATTGCAATCCTGCAAATACGGCCCAATGAAAACTCTGCCTGATGAATAATTAATACAGAGACATAGTTCTGTATGACAGGGACTGCAGGATGGGTCAAATCTGCTACAAGCCTTCTGTGTCCTCTAGGCTTCTACTAGGGGAATGGATTATGGGTGACACTGGGCCAAACTGGGACGTCATTATGGTATTTCTGGTGAAAGGGAGTGTGGGGCAGAAAGGATGGAGAGAGATTATGTCACACTACTTCTGGAAAAAGGGGGTTGTAGGACAGGCAGGATGGGCATAGGATTATGACATCACAGTCCTCCAAGGGAGGGTGGAGCAGAAGAGACATCACAAAGGGGGTGTGCCTAACACTTGTAAAAAAAGGTATGTACTATGTACTACTGACATGTATTGAGCTCTTCACGCTAATAATGTTCGAACTCCACAATGAAGTATTTTGAAATAAGATATTTTCACCCTCCTTCACTGAGATTTATATAACTATGATTTTGAAGGCTGCTGAAGAGCCTGTTGACTCTGAAAGCTATTGTCCAATTTCCTTGTTAAAGGTCAATGTAAAAATATGCATCCGTCAAGCCTGACATGTAGATTACAGATGATGGTTTGATTTTCCCACATGCACAGTCTTTTTTAAAATGTCACCAGACATCTCATTAAGTTAGAAGTGTAAAATGAGTGAGAAGAATACTAACTCAAATGATATGGCCTTGTTGCCCTTATTTTAGTTCAGCACCCTTATTTTTATTAATATAGTGTTGCAAATATCACTGTGGTTTAAATATGTGAATGCATTTTTGAATTATATATCACAAACCTGGAATTAACTACTATGTAGAATTGTAGGCATATTGAAAATGGGTGAAGGCTATTTCCATGTGGGTATCTTCAAAGCAGGTGGCAACACCTTTGGAAGGAAGGTATGAATATCAAACATGTCTCCTTCACATGATTGTTCTTGGCTGCTACCTGGCAAATGGGATCTAAAATGCAGGTCATGGCCATAACTCATTCAGCACCTTTTTGACATTTTCAACAGTTCAAAGGCTCTTAAAAGACTATGTCAGCCTTTGTACTATGTAGAAAAACCTGCTTGGATTATTTTCTGTGAAAAACAGGGGAAGAGGGAAAAATATTTTTCTGTTCTCTCATTGCCATGGTATAGGCTGCTCTATGTGTTTTGTGATGTTCATTTCTACTTTTTGTTCTATGCCACCAGTAAACTAGTCCTATGTCTACTCTTCATTCCCTGCAGTTCTTCAGCAGACCTATGACCAGTGAGCTGACATAATATCTTTAGAAGCCAATTGGTTAATTGCCCAGGATAGCTTGATATTCCAGTAAATCAGCAATGCCTTAATTGCAAGGTCTGGCACATTAGCAAGCTTTCCTAAAATTGAATTTTGAAAATTCCTCTTCCCCCAAAAGCAGTAAATTATCATAGCCAGGCCCAGAAAACCAACCCTGTACCTCCGCAAAAGAAGAAAAGATTTGTCTACTGTAGCTACACATCTGATGATCCATCCACGACAAATGAGCCAAAACTGATTATTTCACCCAAGGAGCAACTTCATCAGTGCAAAAAACCACATTCAATATGTAACAAGTGGGGGGTGGATAATATTTGAGATAAATTTATGACCAAGCATGAGGGACATGACCTCTGCACCATTCCTTGGAAAATGCTGTCAACAAAAATATTTAAGCCTTCACATAAAACAATTGTAGAATCCTTCTCAGCTTTAGTTCGAGAAGACACTGTCATGCTATACTAACAGAATTCTGATTCTGTTTTAATCACCCAACTTGAAGCACACAAATTTAGAAATCTTGGTTTTAGTGAGAGAAGTTACTACCTGTGTCTCCATATCCTTTATATCTCTACTTCTGAACAAGAAACCTTGGAAGAACCTGAGACCGGATGGTACCACTCATCTTTCTCAATGAGGTGTCTGTCACACACACACATACTTTTCATTCTGGACCAGGTCTTTCAGGAGATGGATCTATTTTACCACCAATCTGGCATTTAACAGAAATAAAAAGAATCAGAAAACAAACAGACTGAGGACAAAGCAAAGATGGTAACAATAAAAAAGCCATGACAGCAGCAACAGCAGCAGCAAAAATGCCCTTTTAGTCATGTCCACTGAGCCACCATGCCAGATCATACAAACAGAAGCAGAAGAGCAGTGATGACAGAAAGACTGAAAATAATAGAGATCACACTGATAGCAGAAACAAAGGCTTGGTAAAGCTGCTTATGAACCATTCTATGAGATATATTGCACTATTTCTAGGCATACTGTAAATATAACACAAAACAGATTACAGACGGCTTGTATTTTTGCATTTCACGCTTTTAAAAACAAATGATGAAAGTTGTCTGTACATAGTCTTTTTAAAATAATATTTATTAATTAATTTATTTATTGTATTTATATACCGCCCTTTTCCAAAATGGACTTAGGGCGGTGTACAAGCAAGAGTGGGTTTCAAATTTTTTAACAACCAGTTCTGTGGGTGTGGCTTAGGCTTAGCGGGCAGGCATGGCTAGGTGGTCAAGTGACTGGAGACAGCAAGTCTAGGCAGAGACAGCAAGTCTAGGCTACTGCCAAGAATGTAATAGGAGTTAACTGGAGAGCCAGAATCTTAAGCAGGGCAATGAAGATTAGGCTACAAACAACACCAGAATGTTTCCTTCCTGCCTTTCTCG
>JANHFR010008459.1:97372-114589 GCA_032468015.1 Mimophis mahfalensis | reverse complement strand
CCCAACCAGGTCTCCGTGATACACACCAGGTCTGCGTGCTCCTCCTCAATGAGGTCATGAACGAGGGGAGCTTTATTCACAACAGACCAAATTATCTGGTGGAAAGCATGATAGTGATTTTTTTGCTTCTTTTATCTCACCAGGGTACATATATATTCCCCTGAGTTTTTCAGTGTCATGTTTCTATATGTGCCATCCATCTTTTCTTGTGATTGAGGAAGTGTGTATATGTGCTTTTGTGTGTTCTATGAAAGCTGTCATGGTGATTTCTCACTTATGGCCAGGATGGAGTTTAATTTAAGATAGGGATATATTGCACCCTGTCTGTGAGCTGATGAAAAATATGTATAGTGTAGTTGTTTGTGAAAGTGCCAGTTATTGGATTCTTTGACCCAGAAACTGTAAGTACTGATATCGAAGGAACAAGTAAAGAATTAACCTGGACAGTTATCACTCAACATCACCTTCAAAACAGGCAGAGTAAACTTATTAGAAGGAGGCATTGCAATGCAAAGATTATTTATGAGACTAGGGGGCACATTTAAGTTCATTCAAGATGCTCCTTCAGACACTGTATTTCCGCTTATGACAAAATAAAAGGAAGTTGCTATCTCATTCATAGTTACATTGAAAGTAAATTATATATATCTAATTGCAGTGTTAGCCCTGAGGGGGCACCTGAATTTAATTTTCGTAGATACTACGATGATATTCTTCATTAGTATCCTTAATCAAATCATTTGGGATTCCATGGAGGTGAAGGACAATATATATTTAATTTAAACACTAACTGATACACACACACACACACACACACACAAACATATACAGTGTACATATATACACACTATTTAAATTTGAAAAAACTTCAAAGTTCATAACTTTCTTTTTATATTTTATCTTTTATTTTCACTTCCAAGTTTGTTTCTTAAGTAACTCAATGGAATGCTGTATTGTACTGCTATAATCTTGATCCCTTTTTTCCTTGTGTGGTAGTATATTTAGTATGATTAACAGTTTTATGCTTTTTGTCATGGACACTCAACTGCAAAAGTTATTTCATTCATAATAATGAATGATCCACATGTGTTTAATTTACTGATTCTCGGAAAAACACAAGAGAAAAAGTGCTATTGAATAGTTTGTGTAGGCTGTAACTAGATCACAGATTGCTTTTTTTGCTTTAATGTGCTGTGTATTGCAATACATACAAATTGTGAACTTATTTAACTGAACAAAATTTGGCATTTAAACTGTTATTTATGAGGGGAAGAAGCTAATCTAGATAAAGTATTAATTGGTAATGCACTTCTCATTTTACATTTTATAGGAAATATATGTACCTATTTCCAAAATGCATTCTTGCTGGTTGAGAGCTATGGAAATATATATTAAACTTCTTGTAGCAGAGTTTAAATGTTGTAAAATATATGATGAAAAGTAATTATTAATACAAATACAAAGCACCAATGGAAAAGTTGTACCCTACTATTAAAGAAAAGTAACAATTAACTCATAAGTAAATCATATCCAGTTGATTTATCTTTCCTACCAACCATTAGTATCAGGCAATTTTGGAGATTGTCTTTTCACAAAGTCCCCTTCATTGAAACCACAGAATTCATACTGTGTCGCTAGTCCAGTGTGGTTAGATATGCAAATATCTGACACAGACAACTTGACTTGATTGCAAAGGAATGCTGCAGCTGCAAATAATAGTATTTGTGCTAAGACAACTATCCTCCATTGTGTACATAGAAAATATAGCCATAGTCTCACAAAACACAAAATAAGATTAAATGAGCTAAAAGGATTGTGCAAGTTATACAATCAGCAAAAAGAAGAAAACAATGTTAAACCATGGAAGGTCAGGCCTACGGTAAAACAAGACAGTAACAGAAGAGGAAGAACATTAATGAGAACTATAAATACAGGCTCTGAAATGGTCTAGGGATATGGCAGTGGATTGATTTACTACGGGATACAGATTTTGTAGGAGATTCACGTTAATCTACGGTGGCAGAAAAAACCCCAACCTCAGAAGGAATCTGATAGCATCTTTTCTAACACGTTTTAATAAAACATGTTTTTGTGAGCTGCTGCTTACTCCATCAAAAGTAGAATGGCTAGGATTTAAATTAGAATGGGTGAGGGCAAAGGGGAAGGGAGGATAAGTTGGATATGTAGTTGTAGAATTCAAAAGAAAATCTAAAGACAGAAAAGACGTTATTCAGTCTTACTTTACTCTTTCCTTCTTCAGTTAAACAAGAAAGAAAGAAAAGCTAAACCCCAATATTGTGCCAAGAAGAATGTTGTTTCAGTTCTTTTCATTTATTTCTTAGGTCCAAGTTCTTCGGAATGCTGGAGAAGAGGTAACCTTAACTGTGTCCTTTCTCAAAAGAGCTCCTGCATTTCTGAAACTGCCTCTTAACGAAGATTGTGCATGTAAGCATAAAAAGGGTTTTGAAACAAGTATCTACTATACTTAGGAGTCCCTGTTGGCCACCCTATTTTAAAGGCTGATCTCAATACTCATTGGTACTTGTCACAGTACAAAATGTATTACCCTTTCTTTGAAAAAGCAGGATAAACAAACAATTAAAAGAATGACCCCATCTCTGGCCTTCTTTTGCTAGATTTGACATCTATGCAGTCACAGCTATTCTCAGTAAAAAAAAAAATTCTCTCCTGAAAATATTCCCAAAGGAGCTTTCCTCTTTCACCTATACTTTATTACAACATGAAATGTAATATTTGCTTGAAAAGTATGTCTTCTCATGTTATTAAAACTTGCTGTGAGGATGGTTAGACTTTTTCATTTGTCTAGAGTTCTTGCACTTGATATGCAAGAGCTGTGGTGCAGTGGGAGCCCTGATGCCACAGTGGTTAGAATGCAGTATTTCGGGCAAACTCTGCCCGCTGCCAGGAGTTTGACCCTGACTGGCTCAAAGTTCACTCAGCCTTCCATCTTTCTGAAGTTGGTGAAATGAGGACCTAGACTGTTGAGTTACAAACAACTTAGAGAAAGCTATAAAGCACCATGTCTAAGTGCTATTGCTATTGCTATTGCTATATTTTGGTCAGCACTCACAGGGAAGTTGAACTGGGAACAGGGAAGTCCACTCTGCAAGCAAGGCTATCTTAAAGATTTTTCAGTCTGAATAGTTGGGTACTTTAAGAGATAGTCCAGTTCAAGTGATATTTTTCAGGTTTCTAGGACTTAGTATTTAAGTTCCTCTCTCAGACTTAACCAGTAGAAACAAAGAACTACAGCATGATTTAAATCTGTGATTTAGTTGCACATCAACCAGAAAAATAGTGCCTGCTGTTTTATTGACTAATGCATGCTTCATATTTTCACACCTTGGGAAAATATTATAGGGTTAGGAAACATTTGAAACAATGGGGTAAAGCAAAATGCCCCTTTTATCCTAGACTGGAATAAATTCTAGAATACTGAGTATTTTGTTCCAAACATAACAACACTCCAAACAGCATATTCAAGTTCAGAATCTTGTAAATCCCTATTAGCATGTCTGGACATAAGTGGGCGGTGGATTTGAAAAATATTCTTGATACAGATATTCTTGGATAAGATGGTTGAACACAATGACTGGAATATCATTCAAAGACTTATAGATATTACTAAAATTGGTTGATACAGACATTTATCTAAACAATCTCCCAGTAGAACCTAATTAATTAACCAATTAGCATATATTGAATATCAAATTGTGTTTAAGCTTAATTATGTTTGTTCATACAAACTGACTCCATAGCCTACTAGACAACCCATAACCTTTGGGGTCATTGTTTCAGAGATAAGAAATATATATAATAGCTGAATAGAATGACCAAGGGCAAAAAAAAACCCCAATGGGAATGGGAACAACTTCTGACTCCCTGCAAGTTTGACTATGACTGACATCCCTCTGGCACCTATGGAGGGTCTGATCTACCTGATTTCCAATGACCAAAAGAAGGGCTGGTCTACTGGCCTATGGAGGGTTAGAGTGGGATCAGTCTTCTAAACCTCTGGGCGTTGGTATGACAGCATCGCATTACTGAAGCTTTCAAATTTGCCAAATTTCAAGCCCATGGGAGTAATTGGTCCTGGATATTGGAAGAATTTTGAAATTAGCCCATTTAAGATACAATGGTTCAAAAATTGTTGCCCTATGATGCACTGTTTCTTCTGGCTAAAGGTTACAGTCATAAGAATTCCAGTAGTATATAGATATCTTGGGTGATGTTGGTTTGTTTGAAGTTGGCAAATACCAGAGAAACCTAGTTAAAATTAACCATATTTTGCTTGAGTATCAAACTGAAGCTAGCATCTTCTCCCAGAATACCAGAACCCTGATACTGAAAGGCAACTAGCAAGTTATCTATACTACAGTAATCTTTCCCAGGCTGAGGAAATATTTCTTCAAAGCCAGTCACAATATGCTACTATTGGCACAATTACAGGTCAGGTTTACTAACATTCTATCAATAGAACGTATCTGCCCACATGCCTCTAGAGAAATGGAAACTAGCCAACTTGTGTGGTTTTACTGCAAATTTTACAGGAACCTGCATATGTATTATATATACATAGAAGAAGGCTATACCAATCTTCATTCAGATTCCAGCTATGCTACCACCAATACAGTAGCCAAATTCTATGTGGGAACAGTGAAGATGTGGCAATGTACAGTGCAAATATGATAAATTTTCTACTCTGGTCTTATTTTATCAATGTTGCTGTCTTACTAATATAAATTAAACTAATTTAATTTTATTTTCCTTGTTCAAGTTCTTTTAACATTACTAATTTTTGATCATAACAGTAAATTGGATTTTATTTGAAACACATTTTGTAAGCATATGGACATTGCAGTTAATGATAACTAATCTAAAATGGAATGTCAACATTTCCAAATATTTTCCGGCAAGAGAAGAATGAAATTTAACCCAGCAAGTTACTGCTGGATATTCTTACATACTAAATCAAAATTTGCTGTTCTTTACAAATAAAGCCACTCAGTTTTTATTATATACTGTATAACATGATAGCATACCAATCAAAGTATGTCTTACATATAAAACAAATAAACACTGTGCTCAGGGTACACATATGACCATTTATATGACTACTTCATGCTCTTAATGCATTTTACTTTCCTGAATTGGTTATATGGGGGGAAGAAATTTAGCAGATCAGAGATTTTGCAAGCAGATAAAATACTGGGCCTTCTAACATCATATAATTGTAAATTATTATTTTTTTAAAAAATGATTAAAATAATTATTGCAATAAGTTACATGAGTGTCTTACATGAAATTCTCACATCAAAGATTAGTATCATTACTTTATAACACTCCACCAGACAGAGAAAATACTCTCCCTTCATCTGTTGCTGACTTCTAACCATGCTAGATAAATGTCAGTTTCGGCTAGAAAGTCTTTATAACTCAGGCATGTATTTAAATAGATTATATTTTTTTATTAGGTGTCCCTAGTGATCAAAGCAGTGGCACATCCTCACCTCTGTGTGACAGTGGTTTACATCTTAACTATCATCCCAATAATACGGTAAGAGAATGATTTATGAGACTGTCAAGAACTTGAAAATGTTTTTGATTAAGAAGTATGAACACAATCTAAGAGCATGTTAACATTTTATTTTACATGAATTGAAACAGAGGTTGCTTAATATATGAATGTGATTGGAAATGTTTTTACCCCAGTGCTGGAAGTATTCAGTAAAATAGTAAATAATGAGTAGCGTTTTTACTGTTTGTTAATATACAATAGGAAAGCCTCTAATTTGGAAAACCAATATACTGTAAATAAGCCTCCCTGCTTAACTGTGCTAATTGGTGATGATGGGATCCAGAGGATTATGACTGCAAGAGATATCTTCAATGTTTTTTCCTCAAGGTTAATATATCATAGCACTGACTGACACAGAGACTCAAGAAACAACAATTATCAAAATTCTTTATAGCATTATTATTCGGCATATTTCTAAAACAGGCTAGATGGATTCAATCAGGAATATCTTGACTTGTTTTCTACAACAATTCACTAATTTCCTGAGGCCTTTGTATTTTTTTCATACTTTGTGTGTTTGGGGCCTCAGTACATTCTGTTTTCCCATTTGAACACCAGAATACATTGGTATTAGAGGGTGTGCAAGTATGTGATGTGTTTGTTTCATGGTGAATACTCAGAATTTTCTTCTTTAAATAAGGACCTCTGACACTCACCTGAATATCATCCCATTAATTGAAATACCTGACTCTAATTTTCCCTTCAAATTAACTATAATCCTATATGCTCTCATGCTTTTGCCACACACAAACATTTAGCTTTGGATCTCAGTTGTTTATTGAATTATCTTCATCTAGTTTTAGGACTTGTTCCGAAAACAGATAATTGTAGGTAATATTTACATGGAAATACTGAAAATTCAAAAGGATTCACATACTCTTAAGCACCACTATATATAGTTAAGCTTAGAACTGAAAAAAGTTTTTGATACGATTCAAAACTATGATAATGCTGAAATTAGGCCAGAATGTTTTTTATTCCATTAAAATATTCAAACACCAATTTATTTATTCATAATTAATGCAATATTGATGGATTGGTTGACTCTTGAACTTGACTCTTTGAAGCCATATAGATAGATATTTCCATCGTATCCCTAACTGCCAGGTCTTCCGATTGTGTACTCAAATCACTACTGCATCTGAGTCCATCTACCTTGTTGATTGTTATCTTGTCTTTCTTTCTACCTTTCCAAGTAATAGATCCTTCTTTTGAGGACTAGATTTTTGCATAATATGTTAAAAGTAGGATAATATGAACCTGGTCATTTGTTTCTCAGGTGAGAATTCTGGGATGATTTGTTTGATAATACATTTGTTTGTTTTCTTGACTGTCCACAGTATTCTCAGGACGCTGCTTGAAAACAGTAAAAATTATTTACTCTCACTCAGTTATGTGGTGTCAAAAAGTGCTAGAATTTAATTTATCAGGGTGTACTTATTTTCAGTAGGGTACAATGAAACACAAGTTCACAAAACCTAATGATATTTCATTCTTGTAATTGTTTATGTTATACATGGATGTGATTCATCCCGATGGCAGCAAAAGATACATCTAAAAAATTTTTTTTAAAAAAGCAAAACCTAATGATATTTGAGTTGAGAGGAAAATCTAATGGCCATGCATGTTGGGAAAGAACAATGAGACAGACTAAATATTTATTAATTGTAAATGCTTATTATAAAGTAAAACATCAAAGATATTTGACAACTGTTTTCAGGATACACTTTCGTGTTCTTCATGGCCAACATCTTCAGGTATTAGATGGGAAAAGAGGTGGTGTGATCTCCGATTAATTCCTCTTCTTCATTCAAGATTTTCTCAGTATCTCCCAGGATCAGATATGTGCAGGTAAGTAGATATCACCTAGTTATGAAGATGGGTGATGATGATACATCTGCTATTATGTTATGAGTGGTTGGTTGATTTGAATTAACAAGTTCTAACATTTCCTATTTTTAGGCTGCACATCAATTAAATTGAATGGATGGGCAAGTTGCAAAATTTCCAATTGGCAAAGACAGTTTGAAATCTTGAGACATGGTCTTCCTCTACTTAGATCCGTTATATTTCTTTAGGCTAAATGCCAAAAAGACTATTAGCTGAAGACTTTGCATTCATTTTACTTCAGCATATAAAGATTTTCTGTAGAAGTCATAATTACTTATTACTTTGTGCCACTAAATCAATCTACAGTGTATTCTAGCAGACAGCATAGTGATATAGAACATTTGGATGGCTTTCCCATTCCCTTACATTGATGAATATGTCACAGGTTATCCTTTAATTTCACTTTGACCAGATATTGTAATACAGGAATCTATTTTTTTCAAGATGGTGGCACGTTCATGCTCTGCGACCCTGAACTCCCAGTACTACTGTATGGTGTTTGGAAAAATGTATGTATGGATGTGTGTGAACTGTGAAGTGCATGGGGCAAAACTTGCCTATATTCATGCAGAGCTGTTAAACATCGGTTTCACAAGTCAATCCAACATTTCCAGTGATTTTCAACAGTCCCATAACATACCGAACTACATGATAGACCAGCCACAAGCAGTGATCCTCCTCCCTGAAGCTCAGCATTGGCTCCCCTCAGGGCTCTGCGCTTAGTCCCTATCTGTACTCATTGTACACATATGATTGTGTATCTTCTGACCCATCCAATATGATTATCAAGTTTGCAGATACAACTGTACTGGGTCTTACTACAGGAGATGATGAATTAGCATACAGGGAAGTGGTCCAGAAGTTATCCACATGGTACTCAGAAAACAACTTGCACTTAAACATCAGCAAGACCAAGGAGATGGTGCTAGACTTCTGAAAAAAGAGAGAGGAACCTGCCCCACTTTACATCGGGGGGGGGGGGGGCTTTGTGGCAGGGTGTCATCTCTTTCAAATTCCTGGGAATTCATCTTAGTGAAGATCTCACCTGGAAAAATAATACGATCCAGGTGGTCAGGAAGACTCAACAGTCTCCATTTCCTCAGGGTCTTGCAGAAAAACAAGGTGGAACAATGACTGATGACCTCCTTCTACCAGTCTATGATGGAAAGCATCCTCATATATTGCGTTATGGTATGGTGTGCTGGCTTGACAGCCATGGACAGAAAGACATTACAAAGGGTGATGAGTACAACACAAAGTATCATGGGCTGTCCCCTGACTTCTCTAGATGAAATTGCTAGGACTCAATGTCTTAGCAGGGTGAGGAAAATTCTTAGAGATGATTCACACCCTGGTTAGCACTTCTTTACTCTCCTACCATTGGGCAAGAGGTACAGAAGCATAGCCAGTTGAATGAACAATCTGAAAATTAGCTTCTATCTGTGGGCTGTTAAAGTTCAGAATGCAACATAACACCACAACTATTTAGTATGATAGACTTGCAGGGCCAGAACAATGTGCAACATGTCGACACTGGTGCAATATAATATAATGTAATGTTAAGCACATATATGTATATAGGATCGTGTGTCTGTCAGTATGACCCACAGGGTTAGGATTTTCTTTCTTTCACTTTGGAGTTATTGAGATGTATACTGTATTACTTTGGGGGACTGCACTAAGGGAGGCACATCCAATCTCATTGTACACATATTGCGCATTGACAATAAAGTTTTGAATGGAATGGAATTGAATTGAAAATTATGGAGCTTCAAATCCTCTAACTCTTTCCCTGATTAATTTTTGGGGGAAACCATCATCATCGTCATCCTCATGAAATAAAATTCAGCTCTGCCAACCAAAATGAGAGTTTTAGTTGTTTTACATTCTTCAGGCTGGATTGAGTAAGAGACAAATTTTGTGGTTTATTTTATTAAAGTACTATTTTTTCATATAAAATGTACTGATTGTTTTGTTTTTGCCATTAGTGTATTACTATTTACCTGTTTTATCTATACTTGTACTGAATTTTGTAGTTGTAAACTTACATACATGCTCATCACTTTATTTCTTGGTGGTGGGGGAAAGCAATATTATAAGAATACAGATAATGAGTAAGGAACAATAAAAGAC
Organism: Mimophis mahfalensis; assembly: GCA_032468015.1. Taxonomy (NCBI): domain Eukaryota; kingdom Metazoa; phylum Chordata; class Lepidosauria; order Squamata; genus Mimophis; species Mimophis mahfalensis. The sequence continues at coordinate 104,967 of JANHFR010008459.1, read as the reverse complement.
TCCTAATGTTGTACCTCTCCTGGATATAGTGACCTATAGCTTTTGCATATCTTGCTGTTTTTCCCTTTGTGTAGGGCAGAGGTGGTGAACAAATGTCCCTTTATGACTTGTGGACTCAAACTCCGAATATTCCTGAATTCTGGGAGTTGAAGTCCACAAGTCATGAAAGGGCCATTGTTCCCCATCCCTGATATAGGGTGAACAGCAATGGCATTCTTCCAGTTGCCAGGTAGAGATGCAGTCTTGCATATTTGCTAAAATGTGTCACAGGCACTCCATGATTTATATTTTGACATTTCATGGCTTATCCTCACTAATCCCAAAACATTACCATTTTTCAACATTCTTATCACATTTGTGATTACTTTTTAATCATGTATTTTTCTAAGTCACAAAGATTTTCAGCTTTCATTCCATTTTTACTATTTGACACATTGAAATCATTCCCACACAATTTTCTAAAATATTCCTTCCTGCATTGTCTCACTTAGGTCTCAGCCTAAAATACTTCATTAATTCTTTAAAAATAAATATTCCCTTATTTAATGTTAGATAACTTTTTAGGAGGTAGATGAATGAACATAGAACATACAATTCGTGTAAAGGCTAAATTTCCAAGGCTGGAACCAGAAAGATTGATGCCACATAGAGCTATTACCAAGACACAGGTCAAGTGATCTCCAGAGTTGAGAAATGAGAAGTCCATTACTATGTAAAGACCACAAAAGGAAAAGATAGATTTAAACCCTGGAGCAATTATATATAGCTGGCTGAATTGCTGGATTCTCTAGCAGCTAATCTTTATTATTGAGGTTTCTTGTGTCTGCAATAAAAGCACTATTTCTACCTGAACCTTGTTCTTGAACCTTTCCACTGCTAGCTCCTGAGTGCTGATTATGCTCTACGAAGAGATTTACTATTGTATTCAGGCTGAAGCTCAGACAATAGTTGTGATTTTAAAACTCCATTTATATGACCACTAGAGAATAGAATTAGAAAACTAGAGAGCAATAAGGGGCCACTCTAAATTCAGGAAAACTTTTATGTGTTCTATGTAGAATGTATAGGATTTAAATGTTATTTTTAGTTGCCTTCTATCACCAATTGCATTTTTAGTAATATTAGGTGAATTACGCTTTAATCTTATTGAAGGCCTTGAAGAGCTGCAAACATTGGGGCAAAATGAGGCTGGACCCCAGCAAGACAAAACAATCCTGTATGGGAGAATGTTGCCTCAGGGTGCCAAGAGTTTTTTTTTTATCATGGTTGTATGTTTCTTATAACATTTTTATTGTTTTGTCAGCTGGTCAGGTTATTACTCATGTATGAGCCACTGTATGATGTGGCTCATACATGAGTAATAATGGGTGGATGGATGAAATATTCTTAGTGATTATAGATGATTTGATATCCTTCAACTGTAATGAAAGATAAGACAAAGAATTACTTGTGGAGAAAGATACCACTGACACTGCATAAAGCTGTAAAATTCCCCCCAAAATGACACCTGTCACTCTGAGCCAAAATCAGTAGACTCAAACTATACCACAATATCTGAAAAGCACCTTGTACCAGCCACTACAGTTTTTACAATCTGCCAAACTCCTACATTTTCAAGCTTTTTGTGCAAGAAAACCAGTAGTATAAGCAATTTGTATTCAGCTAGTCCTATATAATTTGCCAAGTTTTATCTCATCATATGCCATGTAAAAGTGGTAAATATAAAGAGAATCACATAATAATAGTTTAAAAAATAGCAAGAGTTTGGTGGCTAACTTGTATTGTGAAAAGTATTTAACTGAAATGAATTGGTTTAGAAATATTATTAAATTGGTAATATTAAATTGGCAGTGTTGGATTAGATCCCAAGTTAATCTATTTCATGTTTACAGACAAAATGCATTCCAAGTAGTTGCTGTGGATGGCATTTGCAGTGGAATAATTCAGTGTCTGTCTGCTGAAGACTGTATTGACTGGCTGCAAGCAATAGCGATTAATATCTCCAATCTCACAAAGCACAATGTAAGTATATTTCTTCGAGGTTTATCATATTTCCCACACATATTTGTTCCCAATTCTCATAAGTGCCTCACAGGCCAAGTGCCGAATTTTATGTGCATCAACTCTGCTTAAAGATTCCCCAGAGAAGACTACTCAAGTCTATTACCAACTCAAATTCTGTAAAAATTCATTGAAAAACAAATCTTACCTTCACAATCTGTTTTATGATTATTAGTATTGCTTCTTTTTCACAATCCGAACTAGAGCTGAAAATAAAACTAGATCAAATTTTGCTTCTTTATTTTGTAGTCCTAGGAGACTGTATTTGCTAGTAAAGTACAACATTCCATGAGACAGATCGCTAGATTTATTTCCTTTACATTGTAAGTTCAGAATAATGGAATAAATTTAAAAACTAAATGAGTCAGTTCATGCTGTATAAACTTTTTCAGTCAATAGTATGGAATCACTAGTTAAAATCAAATGTTTGCATTTGATCCATTAGATCAGATACATTGTAATGTAAATAGTCAACTATTGGTCAACTTTTTTCTTGGTTTCTATTTCTGATACCTGCATTGTCATCTCTATTTATTTTTAAAATCCTTTTCAAGCCCTTCACTTCTCTGATCCTCCACCTCTTTAGGTTGCTCAATATTCACAAACCAGAAATTTAGAGTCTGAACTGAGTTTTAAATATTTATTTTTCCCAATCTTTCTTGTTATATATTTTTTAAAAATGCAGCCTACTAACTCTGTATAAATATTTTCTATATTGTACTTCATTTATTATCAAATGTTCTCTGCCTGAAAGCATTTAGAATTAATTTTAGCTGTAATGGTGGGAATCCATTGAGAAATTGTATATTCCATGGAAATGTATATATCCTCTTACAAAGCACTTTACTAATACTGAAAATTTGGTGTGTTGTAGAAACACGAGAAACATATAATTTGTCTACCATATGTAAAGTTTATGCTGTGCAAGCCAGTTACATTATTACTTATTCATCCATATAATGCTGCCTCTATATCAGACTATACATTTCCCTATAACCTTGACAAATGGGAATAATTCTAACCTTTATGCTTTATGCTAAATAATTTTATGTTATTAATTTTAAGTTGTGTTCCAGGCTATTTTTGATATTCATAATAATAACTTTCTCAGTTGTATCCAGCATTTAAAGCCAAATTACAATTGCCTCTGATTAACTCTGTAATTATAACTGCCAACAGAAATGATGATGATTATCACATTGGTCCTAGAGGGTTTATTTTTGCAAGAACATAACTTATTTAGTAGGCTAACATAACTTCAGCATAAGACCAGAATAGTCTCACTGGTTAAAAAAAAAAAAATGGGAGGAGAGAAGGGAGACAATTCACTTTGATACCAGTACATACATACATTAAACTCCTGAATATAGGAGTTTAACTCTTAAGAAACAAGTAATGATCATCTTCCTTACAATAAACCAGTAAAGATACTCCAATCAAGGAAAGCGTGCAATTTGTACACCAGATAAAGTTATGCAAACTGTCAATGAGCAGGAGCTATTATCCCAGGAAGGTACCCGAGACTGTAGAGGCTCAAATAGGGAAGTGCAACCCAACCAGGGTCAAAGATGGAACATACCCAGATGTGGAGGGCTGAAACACCTGCAGCGACAACAATGATTGCAGATTACTAGAATGAAGAAAATTTAGCATATAAACAGATTAAAACAATCATTAATTAAATAAAAGCTTCATTTTGGTGAATTAAGAGAAATGGATTTCTGATCTACTGTACTTATTAATTTAAATATTAGATGGCAATAGAACCAGAGATCTAATACAGTGGTTCTCAACCTTCCTAATGCCGTGACCCTTTAATATAGTTCCTCATATTGTGGTGACCCCCAACCATAAAATTATTTTCACATACACCTGTATTTGTATTGAAATATGTGTTTTCCGATGGTCTTAGGCGACCCCTGGGAAAGCGTCGTTCGACCCCCAAAGGGGTCCCGACCCACAGGTTGAGAACCACTGATCTAAGAGAATAATGGATTATATTTAAGGACAAAAACAATTACATTTAGCCACAAAATTATAGAGAAAATGCTTAACAACAATTAAGATATGATTAGATATATTTGGTATTAATCTAACTTTCACATGGTAGTGTTAGCACTATTCAACTTAACATTTTTTATATTTTTTTGTCAGTATAAGATAATTCAGTGTAGATCACTAATTGTGGTTTCACCTGATATGCAGTTAGTACTTCTCTACTATTCAAATAAGTTGAGCTACAAAACAGGATGAACCATATTTGAATCTCATTCTTGTCTGATGTTGTCAATAATGCTATTTTTCAGTATCTCAGAATAAACTCACCATAATTTTATGTATTCTTGTTTCATTGAGAATTTTAGAATAAATAAATCAAGCTTTTGTATGATTGAATATTCTCAGCAGATATGTTCCTCAAAAGCCATGCCAATGTATCTGTCTGGAATAAAGTTTATAAATTACCACTTAGCTTGACTCAGAGAATATTTTAGCTTGCTGATGTACAGTCATGGTGAGTAGTTATCTGCCAGTTGATGCTGCTTTACTTCATAGCATTTTGATTTCCAATGATGACCAAAAAATAATAGGATAAGAAAAGTCTGTCAGAGATGGGACAGAATTTCTTCTTTCTCTTTATTGTTCAGCTGCATGACTCCAGAAACTGCTGTTATTTTTAAGATATAAGCAACACAAAATCATAGTCTTGTTTTCATCTAGACTGAATGGTACATAGCTGAATCTGAAAGTGTAGAGTAGAGAGAAATGATTGCAGCAACCTCAGTGAAGTACTAAACTGTGATGTCAGAGGGAGGTTGGCTGTCAGTCTCTGATCTTCTACTGTATTATTCCATGGCCATACACATTTCTAAGAAGCTTCCAAATTCCTGTGTAAGTATATGAATGAAAACCAAATGAGTTTACCCCAGTGCAGACTTCCAAATGTAGATTCTACTGACATACTAGGTACTATTATGACTAGTCATAGGAAGGATGTTGTGCATGATGTATGTGAAAATTGTTTGTCTCCAATCTAGCTGATTAGTCTTGCAGCCTAGTAATGTATCTTCATATATATTATGAAGTGCCTTAAAAATATAAACCTAAAATGAATGCCTTAAAAATATAAACCCAAAATGCCCTCAACTTTGATCAATGATTAATACAGGTGAAAGGTTTTTTTAAGTGAAAGGGAAAGTTGTTGTAAAATATCAAATATAATCAGGTGTGTGTGTGTATATATATTAAGTGTGTGTCTGTGTATGTATGTAATCAAACAGATTTATCTTAATTATTATTCCTGTTTGTGAAAGAACAAACAATTGAGTGAAGCTTTTAATTAGTCTCACAATTAATGCAATGTAACCAGTATCAATTTATATTAAAATGTAGGCATTTGTATATTTCTCAATCATTAGCCTAAGGATTTTCAGTTTGAAACAATCATGAAACGTAGTTGCAAGCTGTGGTGCTGCATGAAGCAGATAGTTGTGCCCCCACTGTCCTAGGCTTGTCATTTTAAATTAATTTCTACCTTCCTTCAGCATCTCACCTCTTGTCAATGCCATGCTCTGAGGAAAGGATTCTTCTTCACAGCAAGATCTTCAATGCTACGTTTACCAATGTACCTGGACGGACTACACAGAGACACAGAGATTGCAAAAGGAAAGAAAAAAGGAAGTACCTGAGGAAAGGCAACATTTTGGAGACCAAACAAACCGCTTAGCTAAAGATTGTCAAAGTTGCCTGTGCAGATAAAATAATGTTAGAGGGAAGCAGAAAATAATTTTGCCTTTCTGAATGTGTGGAGACATATAAGGGAATAAAACTGGGGTTGCTGTCTGCAGGTAGGAAAAGCAGCTGCAGCCAAAAAGAAATGCTTCCTGCTCCCACCTTCCCAAGGATATCTTCAGCCCATTGCTTCTCTCAAAGGACAGTAAAAGTTTACAATCTCAGAAACTTGAGAGAAGATGAACTCAGTCAGTCATTCCCTTCTCCCAACTCACAGTTCAGTCACAAGCATGCAAGGGGCTGTTGCAGGTGTCTGGCTAATTGAGCCATCCTGGCATTTTGGGAAACATGCTGAAACATCCATAGGCATCAACCCCCCCAGGCCCTTAGCCTACAAAAGTCTTGGGTATGTCGAGAGAAAAGGAGGGATGAAACAAGTAGATGAGAAATCAGGAAGCAATGTCTGGAATGCACAATTACTATGTCATAGAAAGCAAGAAGGGTATCAGTCAACTGTCAGGACCACGAGCTATGGACTAAATATTTATGTAGCTGTATCAACTTGCAAGCGTTAGGACTAGGGAGATGGAGTTAGCCCAGAACAACAACCTAATTCTGGGTGAGATGTGTACATAAATAATAAATTGTGTAAAATTACCAGCAACTGTGTGATGTGTCTAGTCTTTCGAAAACAAAGAATTCTCACAATGACACACTAGTGGAAGGGTCTTCAAACTTGGCAATTCATGATTAGAGGAGGAATTCTGGGAGTTGAAGTCCACAAGTCATAAAGCTGTAAAATTTGAAGGTCCTTGCACTAGTAGATCTTTTAAATATTGAGTTCAGTTGGTAAAAATACATGAAATTCTGAGAAATGAATACACCATACTTTAGGTAAAATTCAGAGCTTGTATCACTTGTACTTCACAACACAGCAAGGAATGCAGATTGTGGCAGCATTGTGGAAACACACCATTATTGTTGACAAAGGACCAACTTTTAATATAATAGTTTCCATTTCTACTTCCACCTAATAGGGTAATGTTTTATATATATAGCAATAGCACTTAGACTAATATACTCCCCCATAGTGCTTTACAGCACCTCTGGGCTGTTTACACTGAGTTTTGCCCCAACAATCTGGATCCTCATTTTACTGACTTTGGAAGAATGGAAGCCTGAATCAACCTTGAGGCTGTTAGGATTGAACTCCTGGCTATGGGCAAAACTAGCTTGCAATACTGCATTCTGACCACTGGACCATATACAGCATATGTATGTGCATTATATACAGACACACACACACACACACACACACACACACACACACACACACACACGTGCATTTAAACAATACCCTGCTTTGGTTGCTCTTAATGTTTAGGTGTTTAGAAATAGCATTCCTAAAGGAGTGGTCATGCTGGCCACTGCACATTCTTTTTTTCTGGGGAAGAACTGTTTCTTAACTTTAATTGTGGAAATAAATGTTTATGCCTGACCAATAAATGACCATTTTTATAGTTGTCCTTCGAACATGAAAACTCTTCCTCTATAGCATTTATTAAGCTCTTAAACCATATAAAGTCTAACAACAATCATAAATTTCTAGAAAAAAAACACCATTTTCCTGGTGTTATATGACCTATTTTAAAAAGGTATTGCTCATAAATTGTTGGCAGATCAATGATACACTTGTAAACTTATATATGTGCATGTAAACTAACAAAAAAATATATGTAAATTCCTGTAATCTATGGCTAACTGAATTTAACTTTTCATATTAACCTTTTAGTAAAATTGTTGGT
>JANHFR010008459.1:37746-57013 GCA_032468015.1 Mimophis mahfalensis | reverse complement strand
GCCTTTTCCATCCTCGGCTTATACTCGAGTCAATTAATTTTTCCAGTTTCCAGGCCTCAAATTAGGTACCTCGGCTTATACTCGGGTCGGCTTATAGTCGAGTATATAGGGTATTTCCTAAATTGCCCTATTCAGTAGGGGTACGTAGGATAAAATCTACATTTCAAAAAAATCTCCTGTTTCAACTTCTAACTACGAAAATAAGGATATGCTTGAGGAATAGCCTGGCTTAGAAATGGGTAAAAAGGCTCTTTATATATTCTGATATTTTGTTCTTCTGATACACAAAGTCTTGAACACAGAGATTTTAAAATTTGTTTCAATTTTAAGATCAGAATTTTTGAAGACTGGTAAAAAGTAAAATACAAAAGTATGGAAACTAAAATTTATTTTAGACTATTGAAAAGAGCAAACTGTAAGGATTATATCCATCACATAGTATCTTTTTTATTTAACTATCTTTTGGAAATGTAAAATAATTATAGTTGCACATTTATATATATTTATAAATTTATATATTATTAAATCGACATGAAGCAAGTAATTTTCTAGTAAGATGAAATGTTTAGTTTCACAATGAATAACAGAACTGGGTATATTATGAGTGTATTTTATTTTTGTAAGCCTTTGTGTTTATGTCTCTGCAACAGCTACTTGGTGCTTTTATCACAATATATGATAAATAAATGGGCTTGTCTCTCATATCTGACCATTTTGCTTTCACTTTCAGGAGTTGGAATTTTCAAATTTATTTGCAGTTCTGCATTGCATCCACTCATTCTTTGCAGCTAAAGTGGCATGTTTGGACCCACTCTATGTTGGCAGTCAAGCCACAACTGCCACCACTTCTGCTTCTGTTGCTTCTTCTTCTTCTTCTTCTTCTGCTACTACTACTGCCACGTTATCTGGCAGCTGCAAATTAAAATATATGACTTGATACCTCCCAGTCCTGTACTTGTATCCTTCCACAAGTATGTAAGACTGCTGTATAAATATGTATCAGCTTATTCCTTGGAGAACAGCAAGCATTAGAACTGACTCAAGACATGTGGCACCTTTCTGCGGAACATGGTCATATGGGATCATAAATTAAATCTCAATTTTACAAAGCAGCAGTACACAATGAAGTTGAAAATCCCATTGTGGAACACTATCTTTTTATTATAATTTGATTGTGCTGTGACAGCATTCAAAGAAAAAGAAACAAAAATAACTGATACATCACTATGCTTAAGCATTTAATACAGTTTTCAAATCTCAATAATAATAGAGCAGTATCATTTCCTTGTTTCCAAATGTTTTTATATGACAATTTATTCAGCTCTGTATTTGAAGTAACATTCTCTTGATAGACTATATATGAAAGAATGACAAGCAAAAGGCACAGAGTGTGTAAGAACAATGAACTGGCCATAAAAAGCGATAACTCCTTAAAAAAAGAAAAAGAAAGCACCTTAAATATCATTGCAATTTTGTGTCATTTGGTCATTTTTATTTTTCTTTCAAGCCATTATTGTAATGATCAACGTATAGCCATATTAGTCCAACAGTTTTAAAATTTAATATAAATATATTGAAGCCATTCACAGTTGAAACCTACAATATAAGCCAGTTAGACTTTGCATTCACAGAGAGCAGAAAAGGGCTTATGGGGGGATAGGAGGAACTTACATAATTGTGTGTTCCTTTTACACAGTTGTGGCATAGAAACAAAATGTTTGAATGTTTGTAGCATTTGTCAGAATGCCCCAATATACTTTATCTTTGTCTGTATAAAATGTTGAATTACAAACAATGGAACGGGGCAGGGTGTGTCATTTTCTGGTTTTCCCTGGGTTTATAATGATTAGACTTTTCTTCTTGTTTCTGGTTTCATTTTGTTTCCTATTGCCTCTTTTTAATTATCACAACTGGAAGAGCTCAGGGCTAACAGTTTGCAAATCCTGCTGTATGGGAACTCATTTCTGCTATACCAAGTTATTGTGTCCCCTGCCATTCAATCTAAAAAATATGAGTATTTACAACATGTACATTTTCTCAAACTCAACATTTTATTCTGGAGTAGAATGTTGAAACTGAAGTATTAGAATGAAACAGTAGTGATTTAAAATTCTTAGCTTTAAATCAGATTGCTTTGACCTGGCAACTCTTAATAGACAAGGACAGCAACTCCAGATGCAGGTGTCCATTCTAAGACACACTGACATCACATGCATTGTCATGCCAATGACATGAGTTATACTGATGCAAATTACATAATGCATGTCACTTGCATAACAACATCCTAAAACTTGTGCTGTCTCTTGTCTTCCTGTGTGCACACCTGCTTTCAACAGCATTCTGCAGAAAAATTCCAAAAGTTTCTATCTCAGTACATTTAGGTCCATTAGTTTTTTGAAGGTTGCCTTAAATTCACAAAGTATTGTATTTCCAGATACAGATTTGATTTATTGGTGAAATCTAGCAGTCAGAGTGGTTTTAATATGATTTAATTAGAAGATAATGTTATATTATGTCTCCTGTTATTACATTTTATAAAGAAATTTCTTATAATCTGCCAAATTGGTTCTTAATTCCCAAACACACTGATTTACAATAAAATCTTGTACAAAGTTTAATTTTTAATTGCAATTTTCATATTGTCTACCAAAAAGCAACTAAGGAATAAGTCCCTTATTCTTATAAGGGACTTATTTGCACTTTTTTAGCTTAACTGACAATTATTAAAAATAACCCTACAATAAACAAGTTTTTTTTTTTATTCTCATAGTAGTTAGGAAAAGAATTGAGAAGTTCTAAAAAAAAACCTAAGATGGAATTCTTATCATTCCAACCCTAAACATATAATAATCCCTTTCTATATATGTTCTCTAAAAAGTATCATCTTCAACTATAATATTTATAGACTGATTTTAATATACTCTATATATGTGAAATATCAATTGCTTGGAAAAACACTTTTCTGAGTATGCAAATAAGAAACCTTTTTGCTCATAATGTAAGGACTGGGTAGATCTGTCAAGAGGTGTTTCATAGCCCATGGTAGGAAAAGGCATGGCCAAGTGGCCATTCACACATTCAGGGGTAGCTGAGAGCATCTTAGGGAGCAGCTATGAAAAAAAAGAGGCATGACTTCTTTAATGTGTGTGTGAGTGAGTGAGTGTGAGTGTGTTAGAGAAGAGAGAGAAATCGTCCTTCAACTCTCATATTTGAAAGTGCTTACAAGTATTTCAACACATTTGCATAATTCCTCTCTGACAATAAAGTGATCATCCTAAATGCATTAGACGAGCCAGCCACTGTGATATAACATTTTCTATGTACAATGTGTACACACACAAAATACCTAAAAGAGGTATTTAAATTATTTTATGATGAATGTTGAGGTGAAATTGCAAATTTTGAACTGTTGTATGAGTCAATAACATGCGAGGGTTCCAACGAACAATTATGATTTTCTTTTCATTAAATAAGCTTAGTTTTTCACTGAGCATCATCATGCACCAATTAAAGGTGCATAAACAGGATGTAAATCAGTGTAACCAAATTTTATGTACAATTCTCTATTGCCATTAATCAAAAAATGCACAGTTCTCTCCAGAGCAGTCTAAGTTTTTTATTATTTTGTTTTCCACCAAAGATGTTTCATCTCTATTTCTTTTACCCCATCATGATTTACTATAAAAAAATGGGATGTGATTTAGCAAAACTGTGCGCCAACTTCTGTACAAAGCCACAGTAGTTAGATTAATACACATATTAGTATGCATGGACAAAAACAGTTTAAATGTGTTCACTTTACAAAATCAGTTACCTAGAAAATTGCCTCTCTGAATTTTGATCAAATGTAAGAACACAGCACAAATATATTATAATGTAAAATAGTTGCCTATTTTTAAAAAATGTTTATTTTATTTTTAGTTACTTATAGTCCAATTATTTCTAGCTATCATTAAATTAATTTGATAGGAAGAAATATATTTTAACTCCTAATGTCACCAAATTTCAAATTATAGCGAGGCAAGTATATCTTGATTTGAAATTTATAGCAGTAAGTTAGAGGGAGGTCCATGCCCCACGTCTCCCCATTTTCAAAGAAAATAAAACAATTTTCTTTTGTGTTTCAGTTTACATTGTATAATAGAGATAGCAAATGAAACTGGTACACTAGAAGAAAATGTATTTCTTGCACAATGGCAGTGATCTGCCCACTTTTCAAAAATTGGGAAGATTATTTAGTAGTAAACCTAGTGTATAACACCACATATCATGAAAGATACAGTACATTTTGTAAAGCCAAGAAGAAAGATTTCCAAGGTGAATCTCCTGTTCTTCATGAAACATATAAAACCAGGACAAAATGTTTGAAGAAAATACATTAAAGTATAAGGTTTAAAGATTTATACAGTTATTGGTATTACCTAAACAAAATAATATGTTATAATCAAGAAACTGTATCATGGTTCTTGTATATGCTCTATAGTAGAATATAAATTCTGTGAAATTCGAATATTATAACATTTTTCCAGAATGTCACTTAGCAATGTAACATGTGATATATCAAAATACTCTCCTTGTACATGTATCATATTGAGACAAAGAGATGGCCTATGATATGGGAAAGCAAAGCCAAGATTCACTACTATCAACCATTTGATGCAAACACAGCCATTTGTAGGAAGTTTATCGTAACATTTAGTGAAATTATCCCATATTTTTTACAATTGCGAATTCATGATAGCATCTGACAGAGTGACCCATTAGCCATTGGAGTTGTCATTTTTTGAATTATCTAAATCAAGGAATCAATATTTTTATTCATTATATAAATCCACAACTGCTATCTTTGGAGGAAAACAATCGAAATATTTATAATTGGAACAAATAAATATACTGACTTTAATAGAAACAGTGAAAAGTCAAGTAGATGTGTAAAGCAGGACTACATACAAAACAGTTACATTTATTATTCAACTTGTAATTCATGCAACAAAGGATATTCATTAATGGAATTACCTTGATTGTGCCTTAAAAATGCCACTCTTTACATGCTGCACAATTACAGTATAATTGCAATATATTAATTTCTTATAGTTGTGACCAGTATACCTGGTCATGTGTCCCAAACTGGCCATTATGAAATTATGTTAAAAGCCATAAAACAACATGACATTCAAACAGATCTATTTGAGTTACATATCCAAATAGAATTAAGGGATTAATTATCTAGTCATACTTCATTTATTTAATGATTATATAATTTATTGATATGGAGAATGTTTGAAAAATGTAGCATTATGATTTAAAATGAATATTTGAAGTTCACACATCTTAAAGTAATTGAGGTTGAGAAATACTAATCTAAAGATCCTATACAAAGTAGAGAGGAAGTATCTATGGTACGCAGTAGAATCTCATCCTCTGAGGTTGCTCCTGGGTGAAAAAGCAAGAGACAGAAAAGCCATAATAAATGGTGTTTCTGTCTGTTGCTTTTTCACCCAGGAGCAAAGAAAAGGATAGCTTAAGCTTGCAATATGAGTTATTTTGAAAAGAGCATTTACATTTAAAGGAAATGTCAGCTTTCTATTTTTAAAGCCACAGCAGAACAAATATCGCTCATTTTAATATGAAGATTTAAGATTCATTGTTTCAATAGGCCCTTTAAACTATAGGTTTTCTTGAAATGTTCAGAGCTTCAGTTACTGAGGAGGATGCATAGGTTACATAATATAGGTAGCATTATTTAACAAACCATTTGGCATGGTAATATTAGGAGACTGTGAGTCTTAGTCACTCCATAAGCACAAAAACATCTAGGGAACCATGGGGCAGTTACTCTCTTTCAGCCCTAAGGGGGAGGCAATAGCAAGCCAATCCTACCACCATCACCCAAAAAAATCTCTTGCCAAGAAAACTGCAGAAACTAATCTAGGCAGAATCACCAGGAGTCAAAAACTGACTTGAAAACTGAAAACTTGAAAACTGACACACACACACACACACACACACACACAATGTAAAATAGCTCAGAATACTCAGATGTAAAAAAAAAAATACTGGTATTTAAGATGCTAAACTTCGTAATTGAAAAAGATGAAGATAGCAAGGGAAGGAATGGAATTAATATTTAACAAAGTCATCAAAGTGTGTAGTCATGAAGGGGCATTCACTTATTTTTCTTTAAAACTATTTTTTTCTCTGTAAACCGCAGAATGAGGCCACGCGAGTGGTAATGGGAGCTTCCCGATACTCCCATATAACACCTCTACTCCGCGAACTGCATTGGCTTCTGGTTGCCCTTCGTGTGAGATTCAAGGTGCTGGTGATGACCTATAAACCCCGGAATGGCTTGGTGCCAGAGTATTTGAGGGGACACTTACTGCCGCTGTCATCTTCCCACCACCCGGTTCGGTCCCATAGGGAGGGTCTTTTCCAGGTGCCGCCGATGAGGGAGTGCCGTCAGGTAACACCAAGGGAGAGGGAGTTTTCCGTGGGGGTGCCTGCCCTGTGGAATTCATTGCCAGTCGAGCTTCAGTTGGCACCTGACCTTCAAACTTTCCGCAGGGAGTTGAAAATCCTGTTATTTACATCTGCTGGCCTGGACTGAGGGATTTTAACTGTTTAGATTTTAACTGTACGTGAGGGCGTTTTTTCTAATATTTGGTTTTAATTTTTGTATTTTATGTTTTTAATGCCCTGTAAACTGCCCTGAGTCCTTCGGGAGAAGGGTGGTATAAAAATCTAAAAAAATAAGTAAGTAAACAAACAAACAAACAAACTGTTTTAAAAGAGAAGATACAGGATATTACAATTTCTAGATAACTGTATTTATGACTCTGGCACTTCCAGAGCAAATACTCTGACTATAGTTACTCCAGATTTCCAGTTTTTTAATATGGTGATCCATAGTGAAGAAGTTATTGGTGCAAATTGCTTGCAACTAATCTTCTACTCTATTGAAATCTATAGTACATTATCTTACAGAAGCCTGCATACAACTGGGTACAATGAAGGCTCCTTCACTTTAGATGATAAAACTAACAACATAAAGAACCAAGCAGCCTGATGCCACAGTTGGTGGTACTTACAATAACCTTGTAATACATTCTTCAGGTGAATAAAATATAATATGTTCTTAACATTTCATATAATAGTGGATTCAGTAAAGTTTTTCAATAATATATCAGTTCTGCTGTCACTCACAACAAATTGTCTATTATTTTCTCTACCACTATTATACTACAATCCTTAGGCTATTCTGTGTTATGGAAGACAGGAGCAAAGGGCACAAGGAAACATTTAAATAGAAATATTGATGGCAGAGAATATTATAGCACGTGGCTGGTCATTTGAATTGAAATAATGTGTTCATAGGGACTTTGGTTGGATCCTGCAGACATTTAAAGTTGACAGTTATGTCGATCTGATTTTCATGAAAATAATTTGCAGTGTTTTAATAATACGAATCACCTTTAGAAAATGAATCCCTACAGAAATGGTTGAAAATTGCATGGAATCTATAATCTTTATGTTACTAAAGAGAAAATGCTTTCATTTGCTTGGATTCAGATATTGGCCTCCAGTTCAGAGATAGATTATTCCTGTTGACAAAGAGCTCTATGAATCGGTGTGCAAAGAGTGTCACAGTGATTGCAGTCAGATCAGTGCAAGCACGAAAGCCCTAGCACAGTGTTTCTCAACCTTGGCAGTTTGAAGATGTGTGGACTTCAACTCCTAGAGTTCCCCAGCTACGCTGGCTGGGGAATTCTGGAAGCTGAAGTCCACGCATCTTCAAACTGCCAAGGTTGAGAAACACTGCCCTAGAATATTATCTGCACTGAAGAAATGTGTAATATGAGTCTGTACACATGCTTTCTTCCTTTTGATACAAACAGAGCCACTGAACAGTCAGTGTCAGAGCAGCAAGTTAAGTATTGAAAAGGTTTACTTATAACATTTAATTAGACACAGCTTTATAATGAAATTATGTCTCTAAATAACATGAGCGAGAAATGAACAAAATTGTGATATGGTTATTATTAATCACTGAAAAGCTTCCTTGATTTAAAGTGTTTTCCCATTCAAATATTCTAAAGTTATCATTTTTTAATCATTCTTATAATACTAAATTCTCAAGCATTACTGGACAACATGGTTGCATTATTTCTATAGTTTTAAGCATATTTTTCTCACTTTATGATATAATTATGCATAAGTAATATGTGTATATATATAGGGTTGGAAAATGACTATTTTTGAAGGAGATACAATTTCTTGGCAAAGAATATTAAAATAATGTCATCTATGTTTCCCCTTATATAAAAAATGATCTGATTTAGGTTTATTCTCATTGCTTTGTATGTTGTAATATGTCATAAATTTTAAATACTGACTGGGGAAAATGGCAGAGCAAATGTAAGATAAAGTATTATATATTTTATAAATACCGAAGTTTAAAAGACCTCATGAAACGTTCTAAATATTTATTTTGTTTTTAGTTACATTTGTGGCTATTTGTAATGTTTTATGACTCATAAGTCAGTTGTTTAAGCTCCTCACTGTACCTCTAATAAAACATTTCCTGTTTCATTTTGTTTCCTTGATTTGTAATCAACTGTAATCAAAACAAAAATAAAATACTTTTTTAAACTATTTCTAAAGCATCTGCTTATATAATATGCTTACTTAGCTCTACATTCAAAGTTTTGTGCTCAGGGCCAGCTCTAGGCTCAAACTAGGCCCAGGGGAGCCACATTTTGGGAGCACCAAAATTGAAAAGACTTCTTAAAATTCAATAAAAAGTTTTTAAAAACTGTAATCATGTATTCTAACCAGTGGAATGTCTGAAGAGGAAAATATGTATAAGATCAAAACTGTACAGCTTAAAAACTCAAAGAAAAAAAAAGAAACAAGAGGCGGTCCTTTTTAAATGCTTAAAAAATTGAAAGATGAGCCAAACCAGAAGGCACCAGAATATGACTGTCTCAGGTGCCAAAATGTCTAGAGCTGGACTTGTTTGTTTTGTTATGTAATAAGTGTGTACTATGTACTAGATCTGGTCACATCTTTTAAAGAAGCCCTTTTGTATCGCTTGAAAAAACACTCTTTCAACCATTAGAACTTTTTGCATCAGTCCACATACTTACTAAGCATTGCAGCTTAAAATCAGCAAATTTAAAATATGGAGAACTGATTTTGGCAATCAGCTTTGGAATAATGTACAGGTAGTCCTCCAGATATGACAGGTCACTTAATGAATGTTCAAAATTATAACAGATGCTTCAAAATTACATACCACCCTATTTCAAAGTTATAATAGCTGCAGTGCAGCCACTCTGCAGTCATTCACCCTTACAACTAAAACAGGTACACTGCAGCACCCCTGCCTTTTTCCCTTCCCATCCCACCACACAGGACCCAGAAGTGCTTGGGCCTGCTCCCTACATGCCCCTTGAAGCTCTCCATACATTTACCCCTTGAAGCTTTCCAGACCTCATTTTGGAGGGGCCCTCTTGTGGATAACCTCCAAACAAATTGCTTCCTTCCTGCCTTAACAAGCTTTGCACAGCACTGCAGAATCTTCTGAATGTTGCAGAAAGCTTCTAGAGCACTGTGTGGACCTCATTAAGGCTGCGAAATGTAGCATTAAGTCCTGTTGGTTGGACAAAATGGCAGCTACTTCCAGAATTATGCCATGCAGCCAAACAATAATTCCTCTGGAAAGCCTTGAAAGTCTTCAAAAAGTAAGTGAGGAGTAGGATGTTTGGCCTGGTGGGGTGGAAATCAGGCATAAGGCTTGGAGGGATCAGGTAGGAGTGGGAAAAGGCGTGTGTGGACCCAAGGAATGGGAAAGGGAACATAGACTGTCTTGTAGGGGTGGAGGAGGCCTTGGGAGGGCCAGGGAACAAGACACCCAAGGGCCTCCCTCAACCCTGAAGCACTGATTAATGACTCATGTATTCGTTTAATAATTCATTGGGAAAGCAAGGATGGGAGAGCAAGGATGCTTTACCTCACGATTGTCATGACATGCAACTGTAATTGGCAGGCTCTATTACAGTCCTATCATGAACATTATACCAGCAAAATAAAAATCTTGTATCAATTTTCTGTGTAATATTCACAGTCAGTGTGATATTTACCAAAAGTTAACCATTTCACCTCTTTGCCATCTGTTGCTAAAGTGCTTGGCAAACAATGAGATGTTTCAACCAAAAGCCATGCGGGTCCCCAGAGCTCACAACTTCTTGATCTTCTTTGCTCTTTTCTCCACTGCTTCTGCTGTTATTAAAAGTTGGGTTTTTTTTAAGTTCAGAGATTTTTTTTTATTTCCATCCATCTCCTTCATCCATGCTGCATTGTTGTTTTATTGCTTTGACTTGCCCCATAGCTGCGCTGAACTGCACTGTTTTTTTCTTTATTGGGTATTGACTGGCTCATTGCAATGATATAAATTCATGAAGTGATATAAACATTTCTGATTCAACTGAAATTGGAGATTCTGACTGTAGCGTGCAATTTAAACTTATTTGTTCCTTTAGCTTATTTGTTCCTTTATTGTTTCCAATACTTCCTTGATCTTCCTTGTTTCTAGCTGATGCTTCTTGATTACAGATTTTTTGGTCATCTTCTTTTTCAACTTCTTTTATTTCATCTCTGGTAGCTTGCTTGTATCTGAGCTTAGCATGCTAATCTTATTTCCCAATCTTATGTTCCATTTTGCTTAGGTTTTTTTTCTTGTTTGTTGATTTTTCATCCAATGTTTATCCAATGTTCAGCTATAACTTCAGCCATGCTATACATTATTTGTTTTTTTTCTTGCAGTGAGCTGCTGGTTGTATTTGATATTTGATACTTATGCTTGCTTTTTTTGTTACAAGCTTCAATTCAGGCAACCTTATTCTGTTGTGTTTGTATTTTTCTAGATGCTCAGATGTTCATTCTTCCAATTCATCTTGTTTTTCAGTTAGAGAACTTAGTGATTTCTAAGAATAGGCAGAGAAGAATTTTGGATTGAAAATGATTCAACAGTGGTGCCAACTTCTATATAACTAATTCGCTCTTGTTTGCCTTACAGATTGAACTATTTTTGGCAAGGCTTTGATTTCTTTGCCCTGGATAGACCTTTGCAGTTCTTCCAAATCTATTTTTGTGAATACTTTATTTCATACTAGCTGATAGTCCAGCATTGCCCGGGTATTTACTGATCCCAATCCTGTATTAGACAGGAATGGCGATGTGAAGTGGCAACGTAAGTCCAGAATGGGCTGTCCTCCTCCTTCCATTAACTTCTCCACAATTCATGAAGAGGTGATGGCAAGAGCAACTTCTCCCTGAGCCCTGATTCTGGCAACAATTAAATTAGTTGAAAATATTTTCACTGTGCCCGCAGAAGTGAAGAAATGTCATCTCTGCATGACGTATATCATGTCAGTCTCATAGTGGTGCAGGCAGGCCCCATTACAAATGCCCCCTTGTGGAGTACTGTGGAGTACTGTGAAGCCATTACCATGGCAACTCCACTGCCCTGTAGGCTATATCTTCACAGAACACACACCCCAAGGGGTTAGAACACATACCCTGAGGGGTGATAGTGGTGTCTTACCCCCACAGTATTTGTTTCCAAAGAGTAAGTCATCTGTGTACCAAGTTTGGTTGAAATTACTCAAAGCGTTCCAGAGTTATGCTGCAACACACACACACACACACACACACACACACACATTTTTTTTATATATAGAAGATTATAAATTGGTGTTGATCTGCTAGGTTGTCTATTCTGTTATTTCTTTTACTTAGTGTTGTTCTTTCCAGAACTGGTGCATTCTTCCAAGCCTTTGCATCAGTACAGGTATCCCTACAAATTACATCAATTATATTTAATAAACAGAACTATGCATCAATTTGGATCCAAGTGTGTTTATTCCCATAATGCTGTGGGCAATCTATATTTGTCCTTGCAGCAAATGAAAAACTTTCCCTATACTGCATTCTACACTACACATATTTGAAAATTTTACCAAGAAATGAATCACCTCGATTTTGATTTAATTTGAAACTATACCTACTAGACCAACAAACTGCTTAATAAAGAATATATTAAACTAATCTGTGTTATTTAGGTTTTTATAATGTATCAGTCTTGCCATTGAAACTGAATATATAGATTTGTCATACTATGGATAACTGTTTACCATAATCTTAGTGCTTTGATGCAATAATGTATGACTGGTCTTCTTGGAAGGAATCAATCTTGAAAAAATATTCTAACTGTATCAAATTAGTTTGATATTTTTGTACACATTAGCCATCCTGGTACAATACATATATATGTGTGTGTGTGTATATATGTGTGTGTGTATGTGTGTGTGTGTGTGTGTGTGTGTGTGTGTATTCCTTTGTATGTTGAATTTTAACTGTGGGACTCTCTTTCATCTTAGCAGCTTAGCAAATGTTCATATACTACCGGAACATTCATTGATTATCCTTTAGGCCTGCTGTTATTTGTTATGCACAGGCACACACTCAACTCAAATCAGAGTTGTGCATTATGCTTCCATTTAACAATCACATTTCTTTAAAATATTTTAAGTTTATAATACCAAAAATATTTGTTCTTACAATATACGTGTCTTCTATCTGATTAATATTATGTTCCTATCCATAAGCAACTTGTGATTATAACTATCCAATGGATTTTTTTCTACTGAATCCACAAATGGATCAGCTTTTATATATATACATATAAAATTGCTGATATCTATAATTTACTTATGCATTTGTACCATACTTCTGAGTGAAATAATTATAACAGGGTGTTGATTATTACTTTCTATTGCTTTATATTTAGGATTAAAGATGAATAATTTTAAACAAAGTTTGGCTCAGGCTTCAGTTATTGGATACAAAGCCTATAATTCCAAATAACCAATTTATTTACTTGTTAAGAAAACAAGAAGGATGAAGATGATGAAGTAGATATTGATTGAACAATTCATTCATTCAATCAATCAATGTAAATTGCCTACCATCCCAAACACATGATTCTGGTGACTAAGAATTAAAAACAAGTTAAAAATATCATAAAAATTAATAAATACCTAATAGGACCAATAACATGTGCTTACATCAGAATCAATTACTTACAAGATCCTCATCTGATGCTAGATATTTCTCTGAATTTTCTTCCACTGTATTTATCTATATCTGCAATATTCAGTTGTGTAATAAGATTGGCTACATAGCTAGCAGGATAAAGCTAATCTATATCAAAAATACAAAACCAGTTTCTATGTAATGGTTTTACAATTTTGTCTAGCCTTCCTTCACTACTATTTCCATTTGCAGCTTGTGTGATGAAATAAAACTTATCAATAAAAATAATGGATGTTGATTCTTGAATTCCACGTCTTCTCTCTTCTGCAGATCACCAAAGTGAGAAGGATTTATGTGCCGACTGGAAATTAGCAACTGCAGAACACAGAAACAATTAGAGGGATTGTCCACATGAGATAAAATAATTGCTGCAGTACATTTCTGCAGGGCTATTAAAAGAATATAAAATTCCAATTCTTCATGAATGTGTTTGTAATGCTTAAAGGGCAAAAGCAAGGTATCCCTATGCCTTTGTGGAACATTCCCAGGGACTGTCTTAGTTCTTGGAATATATGTCATTTCAAATCACCCAATGTCATTTGGGAACATTATCCAAGTGAAGCTTGAAGAGTGAAAGATATTCAAATTCAGCCCATCAATAAGTAATCCCAAAAGTTGGTTAAAACAGTAAATGTGTGCAGACTATGCTCAGTACATCAAGAGGACTCTATCCAGGAAATAGTAAAAAGAAAACCTCCCTACAGTACATCATCTGCACATATGATTTTCATCCATATATTTTGATGAGAACTAATAGCAAACAGATTTTATGATAGATGCATTAATATTATATATACGATCATTCAACATCTTTTTTTAACAATACAATTTTGTTTCCTGATTCACTTCAAGCAAACCTTCAAGCTATGATTTTACAACCAAGGCAAAAACTGTATACAGTGGAAACTTAGGTTGCGAACGCTTCGGTGCGCAACCACTTAGGGTTCCAACCCAAAAATCCCACCGAATTTTGGATTGGTTTCCAATCCAAAACTTGGCTTGTGAACAAAAAAAGTGCCATTTCCCCACGTTTTTCATTCTGTTTTGGCTTCTGCACATGTGCAGAAGTGTCACTTCAGGGTGCGAACACTTCAGCTTGCGACCACAATCCCAGAACAGAGTGTGGTCATGAGCCAAGGTTCAACTGTATTTCACTGCTATCTATGAATATCCAGAAGTCGGCATTCATAAATCCCCATTTCTTCATATAGTCAGCCTAAGACAGATGTGAAAAGTCATCCAGTACCAAAGTAAGTATAACTAATTAACATACTGAACTTTACATCACAGAAAATATTGATTCCATCAACCTTGGTACATTTGTATTTTATAATATTTGTGGTTTTTTATTTCAATACTGTTGCATTTTTTAAACCAAAACTGCTTTAGCTATTTCACTATTGTGAAAGTCATTCATTTCTGTCTAACACTGCACAACGTTTTCCATAGTATGGTGTACAGTATATCTTACTGAGATTGATTCCCAACCTCCTGATATCCCTTAAGCAATAGCAATAACACATACTTATATAGTACCACTTAGAGCTCTCTCTAAGTGGTTTACAGAATCAACAATCTAGGTCCTCATTTTTCCGACCTCAAAAGGATGAAAGGCCAAGTCAACCTTGAGCTGGTCAGGACTGAACTGCTGCCAGTCAGCAGAATTATCCTGCAATGCTGGATTCTAACTACTGCACCACTATGATGCTGATGATCTAACTCTACCAGTTGGATTGATGCCCCCATGGGGGAATATCATACTGGAGGTGGTTGATGGACCAATAGGAAAACCCATCTCCCTGCCTCACCATGTTTTAATCATAATCTGTATTTTTACTGTGATTAATTATACATATATATATTTATGGTTTTATTGCTTTTAATGTTATAAGTCACTCAGAATCACCTTGCATGAGATGGGCAGCAAACAAATTTAATAATTAAATAAAGTGTCAACTCACAAATCATCCCTGACCTGCTCTTGAGTTGCCATAGGCAAACGGGATGGGGAATCGAAATTTGCAGCTGTATCAAGGAGCTTGCATTCAGTCAAAACAAAGCACATTTCAGTCAACACATCTCTACAGAAACCCACAGTGGCTGGAGGGAGTGACTTCTACAACCTACAAAATTGCTTCACTGGAAAATGTGACTGATGACACATCTTGGGGGATGGGAAGCAGGGTCAGGGGGGAAAAAAAGCACAAATTAACTGCTCCACTGCAGCCATGTCAGAGTTGGCTCCACTTGGTCCATGCCAACATGAAGCTCCTAATAAATAACTGTATTTCTTTTGAAACTTGGCTTGTGGCTCATGATTTAATTAGGGCATTGGTCAGAACCCTGACAGCAACCCTAAGAACCACAGTTGTTTTGATCAGAGTTATCTTTGGTTTGAAGACAAAAATATCTCATTCTCTTCCACCCCATTTCCAATCAGATGAAATCTATGTTATTAACCAAACAATAAGTAGAAATCAGAACCAAGAATCAGAAACCATGCCAAGAGAAAATTTCAATTTCCACATTATTACTGTTGTTTGTATGATGCCTGCAATATCCAGCAGTCCTGGATAACAATTTGATTGAAAATGGATACCCACCTACATTTTTCAGCATAGAATGTAGAAAACATGACAACAGTAACCAATCCATGGTACAATTAAAAGCAACAATAATATCACAATACCTCCAATTTAAACCACATATTTATAAATCCAAACATGAATAATAAAAGTATACAAGAGTAAAAAAAATATGAAGTGCTAAAATTAAGAGAATGGTCATTAAAATAAAGTAATCTAATAGTATATAACTCATTTGATTTCACTAGAAATAATAGCAGAATTATTGGAGCATGCCAACAGATGTATAATTACTTTAGCAACCTGATGCATGGTCTTCTAGGCTCATTAAAAAAACAGCTGGTATATACCCCTGCTGTTCACTAGTGAAAGATAATATTAAGTGTTTATCCAATTCAGTGTGACCATTGCATTTCTTCTTTGTGTTTTGCCAATGTTCCTTTTTTGCAACAACATTTATTATGTATCCTCATGATGTTTTTCTAAATGCTTAGACAAACTACGTAGGTAAAGTAAAGTAAATATCAATTCTAATGACAAGAAATATTAATGGGATTTTTTTCTGTATAGTCTTGATTGTGGTATTGATTGTGCTATCAAGTTCTGATGAAGCAATGATTCTCTAGGAATTGAGTTTGGAGTGTGAGCCCCCCCCCTTTTATTAATTTTTATTTGCAATTTTCTTTAAAAACATAAACATTGTGTATCATTCCAAGACTCTTGCGATGACCACGCATAACATCCAAATTATCAAACAAATATTACAAGATATACATTCTAATGTCCTTTTGGTCTTTTAGCCAACCATGAATGCCACAAATCCCAACTGTGATAATAGAGTCTTTTTGGTCCCACAACAGTTTGGTTAACCGGTCAGTGTCTGCACATTCAAAAATCTTCCAAATCAATTTTTCTTCAGATGGTAAATTTTTGCCCTTCCAGTTCTGGGCATACGTTATCCTAGCTGGTGTAATAATATGTACCATCAAATACCATTTTTAACCCATTTTTTTTCTGGTCTGATGCCTAATAAGTAAGTTTCTGGTTTCAGATCAATTTTATATCCCTTTATCTCCAATAACCATTTCTGAATCCACAGCCAAATTTCACCTGCCCGAGGACAAGTCCACCATTGATGGGAATAGGTGGACTTGTCCTATCCCTCTGCATTTCCAACAGGTTGGAGGCATCCCTGGGAGCATCTTTGTCAACTGTGCAGGGGGAAGGTGCCACCTATATAACATCCCCCTTCTTTATGGCCCTGTGATCCCTTTATTTGGAGTAGCACCAGGGTGACTGAATGGAAGTAAGCATTTTCTGGCCGGATGCCCTTCTTGACACCTATGTGGAGTCCACAGCAAATATCTTCTCTTTGCACCCTGCAAAGAGAAACATCTGTCACTATATAAATTGAACTCTCAACTTTCCAAGAAGGAAGAAAACATCTTATCTTTTGGCCACCAAGCCACAAGTTTGAAGACCTTCTAACTCTCCACAAATCCAGTTTAATTTAGTCCTGTGTAAACTTAATTTACTTGACGGTTGGGATAATATGCACCCTATCTACTAAAGTCAACAGCTTGATAGGGATTTTATGGCTTCTTTTTCTATTTGCTCAGAATTAAGATTAGAATTTTTTGTTCAGATCGTTTCTTCCAAACTTGAATGAAATCCCTAAAATATACTCATAGGCTTTGAAAGCTCACAGTAGACAATGTTTGTTGTTAATAAGAATTCATGAAACAGCCCATTTTTGCTGCATAATCTTCTTTATATATTGAATAGTAATTTCTTTCTTCCTTCACTAGACCCTCAGATGAACAAATCAAATCCCACTAAAGTCTAGTGAGGAAATTCAAATTGTAGAAAACATGTTCATGATTGGCAGAGCTTGTTAATTCTTACCTAAATCTGAAAATGTTTTAATTTCAACAAATAATGTGTCTTTGTTGAAAAATGATGAACAAAGTGTAATTTCTCTGTATTTTCAACTTGATATTTCATTTTTAAAAGTAGAATATATGTATTTGGGAACATAAGCTTGTTAACATAAGCTTGTTGAACTGCTTACTTTTGAGAAGACATGCATCAAATTCATAAAATGCTAAACATTTACGATTTTGTTTTAGCCACCAAACTCCAATCTTTAGCTCTTAATTAGAAACATAAACAATATTCATAGACATTTTTGGCAATTATTCTTGTATCATGATTACAAGTGGATCTTTGATCAAATGTTTTTGACTTACAGGTGTTCAGGTTCCTATGCAATTTCCCAAGAAAGCAACAACATATATCCAGCTATTGCTATAAAGCAACAAGAATTCCAGTGAGGTCTAGAAGTTTTGCTACATAGATGTAATTTTAATATGGCATTTTGGAAATATATTATCACAGTTTATTAGACAAGTTGTTGAGTAGGTTCATATAAATGTGCCACATGAGATTTATGCTTCTGTTATCATGGAGAGGTTCCATGAGCTCTTTAGTGGATTAAAAGCTAGGCAGGCCGACTCTAATTTTAACATAGCACTTCAAGTTCTAAGTTTTATTACCAACATTTAAAGAAGTAAAATGAGCTTTGAAGCCAAACAACTCTAAAATTTATCTGTTTTTATTTTCCCTGTTATTATCTATGTTAAAATAATCAAACTTGTTGGTATCTTTTTGGCAACTTATGCATTATTATCTTTTTGATTCTTATTGTAAATCACTGGTGTAATATATTAATGATATATGATCTGGGAGAATGAGCTTGAATTGGAGACCTCAAATTAAACCTCCACTGTAGAGGTTCTCCTAAGCTGTTCTCCCAAGTTCTCCTAGGCTTCTACTTTGGAAATATTAAAAAATGAGCTAAGAAGAAAGTTCATCCTGTCTTAACCTTCCCCAAAGTCATCCCAGTTCTCTGTGAGAGACTGAAATGATCAGGAAGTTTAGATCATATACCAACATTCTTCTCTTTCATAACAATCTTATGGATGGTTCAAAAGAGAAGTTTTTAAAAGGTGATAAAATTTAATAAGGTAGGAAAAAGGGAAAATTTGCTAAAACGTATTTACCCTAAGACAATTCATTAAACATTTAATCTTTGCAAAACATCACTGCTTCCATCTTGTCCATGTACCCTGCTTTATATATGTATTTGTCAGTGGTGGGATTCACCCTGTTTTACTACTGCTTCTATGAGAGCGCATTTCATCCATGTGTACAGTGTCAATAAACCACCAATTTTAAGCTTCAAAACTGACCTTGTATTCAGTGCTATGAGTAAAACAGCTGAGGCATAATAATCTGCATTACTGCATGAATCAGCTGAGCTCACAAACAAGGAGATAAAGTGCAGGAAAGGGTGGGAGCATTGGGGGTGGGTTAATAGCTCACTGGTGCTATATATGTATATCCATATAGGATGTGCACGTGTTTGTAAATATAGATAGATATATGAGACAAGAGAGATGATAGATAGATAGATAGATAGATAGATAGATAGATAGATAGATAGATAGATAGATAGATAGATAGAT
>JANHFR010008459.1:14450-34056 GCA_032468015.1 Mimophis mahfalensis | reverse complement strand
AAGGCCTGGAGGAACATTGTGCATGGGGTCGCGATGGGTCGGACACGACTTCGCAACTAACAACAACAACAAATTAATGATTCACATCATATTTTACTGAATGAAGTGAAAGTATTATATTGTGCATCTAGAATAACTCAAGGCTGAGTTTCAGCAAAAATCAGTGTGTGGGGTGGGGGAGAACTAAATACTATTTCCTATAATCTACTAAAACGCTACTCTACATTTCTTTTAAACAAAAAGGAAACATCATTAATTATAAAGCATTTGTTTCAATTATAACCTTTTGAAAACTAAAATCAAATCTGATGTTGATCTTGCTCTCCCAACATCCACTTTTTAAAGCATGGGTTCTGCCACATGACTTGCAAATGGCCATACAATCATTTAAGCTGCACAAGAATGACTAAACATAATATTGAAAAACTACTATTTCTATTAGAAAACTGTTTTTTAGTTTCTAGAAATCTGTAAATTTCTTTTTGCAATACTTATGAATGAGGGTAGAAATACTTTTATTTAGTTTTTATTTTTCTCCTCAACTTCCTGGCATTCAGCTCTCTAGCCAAACATTAAATGATAAGAAATGCCTAAGCCTTCCTTGGAAGCAATAGAGAAATATTCAATTCAGTTTCATTAAATTGAAAAAAGATCCCAGAGTTTACTGGTGTTACATAACTTTACATTAATATTGATACAAATGTAGAAGAAGTACATGAGTAAACTAACTCAGATTCTACACAGAATTAAGAGTGATTTTTTTGTAAACTTTTTTTTTAAACATACGTCAAAATCATTTTATGGATGGTGTGGTGTCTGAGTGTCATTCTTTTTCTTTTTTTAATCCCATTTATATCCCGCCCTTCTCTGAAGACTCAGGGCAGCTTACAAAGTGCTCAGCAACATTTTGATACAGAAGCAGTATTAATACAAAGAGAATTACTAGATTAATCAAATTTATGTGGTCAAGGAGGGGTCCAAAGTCATTCTGCAGGAACAACAAAGCTATGAGGAGCTGCCAGACAGGCAGAGGGTTTTATTTCCCTTCATTTGCCATGGCTTTTTTTCCTTTTGCTGATGGCCGATAAGATGACAAATGGCTACTTATAGCTGGACCAGCAGGAAAGCCATTGAAGAGTAACAGGTTTTTTAAAAGCACTAAAGTAGAGCTGCTGGAGGACAATTGATGCCTGGAGCCCTGGTGACCTTGGAAGATATTGGAGACATGCATTAGCATTGTGATTGTGAGTGTTCCTCACCTCTTGCTTTGCCTCCTTTTTTTCTCTACCCTATGGACATCGGATTCTTTCCTTTCTCTATGGATTCTAACTGATGAGCCATGGCTGATGGTGAAATTGTGATCAAACCTAATTTAACTTGCGGCTTGGAACTCAAAATACAAGAACTAAGTGATCAATTTGTTGTCTTTTCAAAGAAACTTAATGATTTCTTAGAAAAAGCAATGGACAAGAAGGAGAAGAAGGAGACACATGTGAAATGCTTTATAAGTGCTGATGCCCAAGCAGTAAAGGATGTACTAAAATTATTACAAGGGAATGAAATATGGCAACAACAACAGGATTTACCTCTAAAATTGAATCTTCATCAGAGCTATTGGGTTGTAATGGAGCGTTTCTCATGTAGAAACTGGGCACAAAATGGTGGCGATTTACTATTAGATATATCACACATAACAAGATACTGTGAGGCCAAGAAAGAAGGTGGAAGTGGGGACTATGCTGAGGATGATGGGAAACAAGAGGATTGCCTTCTCTATGATAGACTGACAGAACTATCTGAATGGATAAAAAAAACATATGGGGCAATGGGTAGGATAAGGATTTTAACAGGAGAAGACTACTCTGACACCATGGCTTGAACCATTATATTATTCTGTTTTTTGGCTTGCAGTTTGTTTTTAACTGTTACATATGATTTTGAAATTAATAATGTATTCATGGCTTTTACTTAATAGTTGATCGAGGTTGATTTTGTATTAATATGATAGTATTAGCAGAGGGGTGGGGCGGGTATTACCTTGGGGGAATGCTGTTCTCTTTCCTTCTCACCTCACCTTTGTCTTCAGCAAAGAGGGAAAGAACCCTGGCTCCAGCAGGAGAGCTGCCACTCTCCATGACCAGCAGGTGCTGCTCCTTATATGTCACCCCCTACAGGGTGACTTTAGCTTCTTGCGGGCCCTCTGATTAAGAGGATTTGATGTGGGGATGTGGAACCCTGCTCCCCTACATCGATTACACAGTGACGACAAACTGGTAGTCTCCCTGAATTAAGAGTGAATTCTTTAAAATGTTACCTCATTAGCATTACATGGTCCTTTGGACATTACTGTTTATATGAAATCACCCTTCCTAACTTCCCTGATTTTGTGCAATATTCTATAAAAGGAGCTCAAAAGTTTAGTTAGATGTTAAATGCCACAGCTAAAGATTTTTGTTCTATATTTTATCATTATTAAACAGAGATAATTTTATGATACCCCTAATTTGCATAATAGTTGCATACTTTTTTATACAATTTATGATTTATTACATTAGAGGCAAATAAGTCACACTCCTTTCCATTTCCCAGGTGTCAACTTTCCCCAGCTTTGTTCATGTAAACAAATAAAAATGTTAAACAGATAAAAATGAAGGACCTCGTATTTCTACCTATTTGCATGAAGAGCATTCAGCATCACAATTCAGAGTTTTTAGAAATATACATTCTATTCAGTTTACATTTTCTGGCAGGTCCTTTCTTGCCTTTTTTTTTTTCCAAGCAGAGAACAACACCAATGAAATGAGTTTTTCATATTTTTAAAATCTATTTTCATTTGGTGCTGTCATTTTGATGATGGTAATATCTAAACAATGTTTGCCAGCAGGCTCCAGTGTTGCAATGTCTGCTGTACTTAGAAATGTGATGCCAGTATGACAATTCAACCATGGGCCAGATTTGCTATTAAATCACAGAACCATACAGGTAGTCATAATTTATTGACCATCCAAAGTTACGATGGACCTCCTCAGGGCTACCCCCAACCCATTTTCAAAGTTTCAAAAGCAGTAACCTCCCATATGATTGCATTTTGGCAATCAGTTTGCATTTATGATCATTTGCAGCGTCCTGCAGACATGACTCTGAATTTTGGCATTTCCAGCAGTTACAGCATTTCAGGCAGAGGTGGTATTCAGCCAGTTTTAACAGGTTCTGGCAGACTGATAGGGAAAATCTTGAACCGGCAAATAACACCACTAGCTGGGCCCACCCACCCCAACTCCCGCTCTTACCTCTCCTATATTCTGTTGTTTATTAGCTCAGCTGATTCATGCAGAGGGCAGTCTCTGAGCCCTGATACAGAGGGCAGTCTCTGAGCCCTGTGCACATTTGGCATGATGCACGCATTTTTAAAAAAATTTTTAATCCCATTTATATCCCACCCTTCTCCGAAGACTCAGGGTGGCTTACAATGTGTTTTAGCAATTTGACGCAAAGCACGCATTTGGTCCACCTGCACAGCTCACCAGTGTTAATACAGTGGGCAGTGTTTGGGCCCTGGGCATGTGTGTGCGAAGGGAGCTCTCCGAACCAGTAGGAAAAGTTTTTGAAACCCACTACTGGTTTCAGACAAAAACTCCCATTGGGGAAAGCATGTTCACTTACCAACCATGGTGTTTGCTTAATGGCATTGGCTTAATTACTTCTGCAAAAAAAGTTGCTTATGTGATGAGCTGCTGAATGACCACCATGACATAAAACAGTAATTCTGGGCTCAATTATAAGTCAAGAACTACCTGTATAAAAACACAAAAATAGTGTTCTTAAATAGGGGAGATGATATTGCCACTCTGTCTTTTCCTGCAAAAATTATAGGGAGAACTATGCTATTCCTCAAGGCACAACATTGTGGGGTATATCAATAGAAATTGATAGGATATTGACATGGCAGAAAAAAATACTTCCCAGTGCTTTCCATTTTAATTTATGTTTGGGCAGAAGGTGTCCTCTCAAATTTGTGGCAAAAAATGAAATAATGCAGTAGTTAGTTATTTTGCTAACATTTACACTTATTTTACTGCTGCAACAGCAGTGTACCTTTGTACATTATTAATATCTGACTTCTGTGTGTGCTTCTATATAAACACTTGTTTAATACTATTGATCCTTTGTGGATACATTGAAGTTCGAAAAGCAGGCATGAAAGAAGCAGAGACTGCTTTGTGAATAGGCTTTGTCAAATTGTGGGCAGATTTCCAACTTCATTAGACTCACTGGCCAAAAACCTAGCACAGTGACAGTAATCCTGCCACATCTGGGAAGTAGCAGGTTGGAAAGGAGACTGTTCTAATGTTATATTAAAATTTGCATACAGATTTCAACTGCTGAGAACATCTGTTCTATATTTTTTTAAAAAACTAAATACTAGGCATTTTAATGAGTCATGTTGCCTCAAAGGCAATTTAATAATTATTAAATTTAACTGTTTAATAAAGACATATTCTTTAGTTAGTTTTTCTTTATTGGCATCAGACTGAAACTCCTAGCCATAGCTCACTAATCATGGATAAAAAAGCAACAATTGACAATTATACTATGTAATAAGACACATTAGGCATACTATTATTATTTTTTTAAAAATAAAATAGCACATGGGTGGGGATGGGAAGGAAATAGTGTCCTGTTATCCCAAGGTGCTTTTTCAAGAGGCAACTGGACTTTCTTGTTTTTCCATGGAGATGTTTTGCTTCTCATCCAAGAAGCTTCTTCAGCTTTCTTTGAAGATGTTTTGCTTCTTCAGAAGCTTCTGTACATTTGGCAAATGAAACAATCACTTCATAAACACATGGCACAACATAGGAGAACAAACACATCAGGACTAGATTCAGCAGTCTATCTGCATCTAAAAGACAAAGGCCACTCTTTTGAAGACAGCAAAGGCCACATTTTGGAAACTGAACATCCCTCAACAGAGCGGTTGGGATAGACATCACCTATCTACAATCTACAATACAGGATGAGAAGTGAACATTTTCAGAGACAAATAAGAAAGTCCAGTTGCCTCCTTAAAAAAGCATCTTTGGGGCAACCATGACTGATAATTTCCATAGGCAATGTCCTCATATGTTTCTGCAGCTATTATTGCAGAATAAATAATGCCACACCACATAGAAGCTTCTTTTCTCTGGTCCACATAGATATTCTCCCTAACAGGGTGACAGCTGGTCAATGCTCCAATTGAACAATGAACAATTATAAAATTACATTTTAAAAGAATGTTGTCCCACCAGGCTCAGCCTGGTGCAGAAGCCAATCAGAGCTAGACACAAATGACAGACTTCCACAAAACTTTTATTGAAGCACTTCAGCAAAAGGATCCCAGTGCCTGAAGGAGCTGCGATCCTGAACAACAAGGCATGATCTTTTATTCAGTTAATTTCCAGAAATAGGGAAGTAAAATTTCACAAAGCTGTTACCTTTTTTGGAATTCTATCTTGCTTTTAGTCTGCATATCCATTTGTCTATGTAGTTGTGCCCCACTTGAGCATATACCTTACTTAGTCTCTGCGTATCCTTTGTATCCTTTGTTCCTACTTGCAGTTTCTGCTTATGTTCTACTTATCTTCTTGTTGCCAAATTTTTATGTTTCTTCCGTTTCAAACTGACATGTTATAGAGTTACATTCCTGTAAGTTTTTACTCTGTCCTGGGATGGAGGTATACTGTTTCTTAATGGGTGACCAACCCATCAGAGCACTAATATTACTTATACATTAAATGTTGTATAAGTAATATACAGATCCATACTTCAAGTTTGTCAATTTTCAGCAGAATGGAATTGCTCCATAGTCAATCAGTCCAGAAAAACTTTGACATTCCCATTACTTACCAATTTGTTCAAATGTCTTCTTAGCACCTAGCTTTACATATGAAAACAATCTGAAGTATTGCCTTAGGATCATTAACTTCACACCTAAATTGTTGTACTCTGAAACAGGAGGAATGCTTTCCTAGGGTTGCTGAGCTGAAAGAATAATTTGGCACATCTGCCACTTTGTAAATTGTACTCACAGAATGTAAAATATCATATTTTAATGTACCAGGGTTAAGAACGGTATTAAGCAGAATTAAAGGTGAAATATTCCTTGACGTCAGGCTTTGCTTTGGTGACTACTTGGACATGTCATTGTTTTAAGGACAAATATAAAATATTTTTTAATACCTTCCTGCATCCTTGCTCCACCCACTTGTTTCTCAGATTTCCAGGTTGCTTTCATTCCAAGTGTTGGCCAGACCCGACCTTGCATGAGCTGCAGTGGCACAATGGTTAGAGTGCAGTACTGCAGGCCACTTCTGCTGACTACCGGCTGCCTGCAATTTGACAGTCCAAATCCCACCAGGCTCATGGGTGACTAAGCCTTCCATCCTTCTGAGGTGGGTAAAATGAGGACCCAGATTTTTGGGGACAATATGAAGACTCTGTAAAATGATTTATACTGTAAAGCAATATAAAGTGGTATATAAGTCTAAGTGCTATTGCTGTTAACTCTGCTCTTATCCAAGGTTGTCCTCTATTTGTTTTTTATATTTTGTTATATTTTATATTACAAATGTTCAACATTTATCTTTCTATTTTAATAACTAAAACAATGGTAATGATTATAATTTACAATTGTAATTGCCAATGACAAATTTAGTTCTGTTTTACAGTACTGATGAAATCTTCTTTGGTAAGATGCTTTAATATATCTAGTTTAGTCCTATTATATCTGAGATGCAAACATAAAATAGCCACCGGACAGGATTAATGGGTTTTCAGTTACTGCAATTTAGATTCATGGTTGTCCAGATTCTGGGATTTAAAAAACAAACAAACAGTGATGTAATTGGTATATACAGGGACTGAAAAAGTTTAGCCTATTAGGCTCAACTCCAGAAATTTTATGAAACTGCATTTTCATTTAAGAAAATATAATCTTGAAAACATTTAATTCAGAATCTCATTTACACTTTGGGAAGCAAAATACCCTTACTAGAAAAAAATAATATTATAAAAATAAAACAATAAAAATCAGTGCATTATATTAAGAAAAGATTACTATGGTTTTGCAAATAAATGAAAATTACTCCCAGATGAAATTAAAGTGCAGGGCAGATTTTCATTGAAATCTGCAAAAATCTTACATGCTAAAAAGAATGGATGTTTATATGAAAGTGAAATAAAGTAAAAGGTGTATGTTCCAAAGATTCAGTATGTCACAATATGTTCTAAGACATTCCAAAAATAATTCCCATGGATTATTTTATGGATTTCTATAACTAGAGAGTTTGGGTGCAGGGAAAAGGAGGTCCTAATTCTGTTATATACGACTTTAATCATATCCCATTTGGAAGATTGTATTCAGTTCTAGAGAATGTAACTGAAAAAAGATATTGATAGGATTGAGTGAGTTCAGAGACACTCAACAAAAATAATGCAAGGTTTGAGGGCCAAAGCATATCAGGAGAGATTGGAAGAATTGAATATGTACAGTCTGGAGCAGGGTCACCAGCCTTTTGGGCCTCAGGAACCACTAAATTTTAAATGGTTTTAATTTTTATTCATTAATCGAATTTAATTGTTTAATTTGTTTTTAATTATTTATATTGGTCTTCTTTTTAACTTGTAAGCCGCCCCGAGTCCTTTGGGAGAGAGGCGGCATATAAATTCGAATAAATAAATAAATAAATAAATAAATAAATAAATAAATAAATAAATTCATAATTTAAAACCCCATGGACCACTAATACGATCTGCCTAATGACCAGCTGGGTGGGCCTGGCAAAGTGGTCATGTGACTGGGTGGGCATGGCCATCTCAATGTCAGTCATGTTGAGGGGTGCTTCGCTAGCCTCTACTCACCCCTTCCCTCCCAGGCACTCCTCGCCTGCTTGCCCAAGGTCCTTAGGGCCTTAAGCAGTAAGTGGTTGTTGGAGCTAAGCAGCCACCATGAGAAAGAGTTGGCAAAACAGCTGGCTCAGTTCAAATTCGATTTGACCAAGATGGATGCTCAGCAGAAGCACCTCACTGAGGACTATGAGCAGAGGGAAGACCTGCAGGAGTGCAAGAGCAGGTACCAGAGCCTGAAGGCTCAGTGGGCTGAGAGGGTTAGCCAGTTCCAGGCCATGATGCAGTCCCACTGGAACAAGGCCCTTCTGTTCTTTGCCACCAGACTTCACCCAAAGCCCTGACCCAGGAGACTGAAGCAGACCCCAAGTCAGTATTTTTGCCCCACTCCAATCCACACAAAAAGACCCTGACGGGGGAGACTTTCTGCAGCTACACAAACATTCATTGCACATATCTGGCCCAGGAGGCATAGTCTGAGGACCCTTCATCTAATGGAATATAAAAAATTGATATAATTTTTCTGCAGACCACCAAAATTTTCTCACAGACCACCAGTAGGCCACAGACCACCAGTTGGTGGCCTGTGGGAAAGGCAAGGGGACATGACTGAAAACTTTAAAAATATTAAGGTTCTAGAAGTCAATATTTTCAAGATTAAGTGAAAATCAAGAACATGGGGCATAACCTCAAACTTATAGGAGAGAAACTTGGAACCAACTTCCAGAAGAGGTAATGGATCAGTCACCAGTAGCTGAATTTAAACATGGTTGAGATTAAAAAAAAGTCCACCATCTGACAAGGGGGAACAATAGCTCAGCAATTAAAGATGCTGAGCTTGTCAGCTAACAACCTGGGTTCAAGAATCAAGTGCCACACAATGGGCTAAGTTCCTGTTACTTACCCAGCTCTTGCCCTCTTAGAAGTTTGAAAGCATGAAAATGGGACTAGATAAATAAGTACCACTTTGTTGGGAAGAGAACAGCATTCCATGCACTTTGGCATGTGGTCATGTTGGCCACATGACCACAGAAAATATCTTCAGACAATGCTGGCTTCCTTGGCTAAGAAATGGAGATGAGGACTGCCCCCTAGAGTCAGACTCAACTGGAAAAGGGAAACCTTAAACTTTACCACCACCATCTGTCAAAAATTTAAAATAAAATATAAAAATAAGGAAATAGATAATAAAGAAATTAAAAATGAGGTCGTTTGCTGCCATCAGTGTTCTAGATTTCTGGGTTTCTATTTATTTGAGCCTGACCTGTTGCATAGATATCAGAATTCTATTTTGGTAATCTTGTATAGAGTTTAACAGTGAAGACCTGTTTTAACTATTTAATTATTCTAATTAAGTCCCAGAACAAGGTTGGAAATGCTGATTATGGAGTCCTTTCTCACATTGCTCTGGGCTGATTTAGCTATGCCATAACTTCAGCCTTTTGGACTGACAGCACATCATGGATGTTTTCTAAACATACAGTAGTGGTCACTGTAAAAGAGAGTAGAAATTGCTCCTTATTGTTCTTAATGAATACTCCTCTTAAATCCTGCCCCAACTTAGTTTTATCTATATTATAGACAAATGGAAACAATTAATTTACTAAACTAAGGATTTTTGCTTAGAGATATGTTGTTGGTTTTTCTGTTGATCAGAACTCCTATAGTTTTTATTCATTTGTGCTTAACTGCTCAGTTTCTCATTTTACACAAGCTGCTTCCTGCACCATATTTTATAAACTGATGCAGACAAGGTTGATATATGAAACACACTGTATTGAACCGAACTCTGAAATAGCTGATCTTAGCTATTTTTGAAAATAAACTGGATTTCAATATGTTTTATTTGTAGTTATTGCTGTCTGGCATACTGATAGGAGATAAATTGAGAAAGTTTCATTTGGTAAAAATTATGCTAATCAAGGTTGTAAAACTAACATTAGCATCAAATATAAATATTTTATATTTCTTAAGGTAATATATGAATGCATACATACTGGTACTGTATATATGAGTATATGGTCAAGAATTTTATTTGCTTCTTGCTGATTTTAATTGGCAACTATCTAGTGGTATGGGAAAAATTAAATCTAAGATTTAAATCCTCTCTCTCTCGCTCTCTTTTAAATCCTAGGCTGGGCTTGCCATTTAGCATTATTCCTTCAGATAGAGTAATAGGGGATAATCAATGAAGGCAAGAGTTTGGGTCCAAATAATAAAATGGGAAAAAGAGGAGAATAATTAGGTTCTCTTCAAGAAGCAAAATGCCTTGGTTGGGGTTATTGAACTGTGAACAATTTCTTCAGTGCTGTATGGAAACATAAGTTTTAGTTTGGCTATTTTAGGATGACATTTTAGTTGCATAGTTTGTCACAATGTAATTTGAAGAATGGGCAACCTCCCAGAGACAAGAAATGAAATATGTCTCATAATGTCATGACACAAATACTACTCTCTTGTACTTTTGTGGAGCTTATGTCATGATGTCACAAGACATGTTATCAGTTACAATTTCTTTTGGTTTGAAGGAAGAAGCTTGTTCTAAGCTGTGGAGTATTATTCTTTTTTCCCCAATGAGCTTATATTACCTTCAGACATGCCAAGAATCAGTAATACTTGAGGTAATTCAGGAAGTGCATTTTGAAAATTCTTTCTTCATCTTTCATGGCTTAAATGCTGTTCTATTTTTAAATTTACAAAACCTCAAATTAGATGAAATTAGTAAACAAAATCTACTTATTTTTTTAGAATTGTTTTATGAAAAGTAAATATACATTTCTAGTAACATATTTTGCTACTTAAACAATCAACACCATTTTCAATTATAAGTTAATTTAGCCTAGCAGGTGTTTTAAGCAAGTAGGAAGGAAAATGGGCCATAAAACATAATGAAATAATCACTTTTATTGTGTTTCTTCTTATCCCAAAGCAAGAAAGCTATTTCTTGGCACAAAGGGCTATCTTTAGCAAGAGACAGGGTTTCTATTTCTATGATTATCATCCTCTGAGGTAATTGATGACAAATCTGCTATGCTGGGAATGGGAGTTTTGACAAATAGGTTTAGGAATGTCCCAGTCATCTAGGTCATGGCTGAACCAAAGGTGCTTTTTCAAGAGGCAAGTGGACCTTCTGGTTATTCTTTAAAGATAGAATAAAATAATAGAGTTAGAAGAAAGCTTGGAGATCTTCAAGTCCAACCCCCTGCTTAAGCAGGAAACCCTATGCCATTTCAGACAAATGGTTGTCCAATCTCTTCTTAAAGACTTCCAGTGTAGGAGTTTCACAACTTATGGAGGCAAGTTTTTCCACTATTTTAACTGTTTTTCCATTGTTTTAACTGTCCGGAAATTTCTTCTTAGTTCTAAGTTGACTCTCTCTTTGATTAGTTTCCATCCAGATGTTCCACTTTTCATCCAAGAAGCTTCTCCAACTTGGGTGAGAAGCTAAACTTCTACAAAGAAAAAACAGAAGGTCCAGTTGCCTCTTGAAAAAACACCTTTGGGATATATGGGTATAGGAATTGTATCTGCCAAAAGTATGTCCTGATCAATGCAATTATTAAAGGCATCTAACCCAGCTGTTTTCTCCTAATTATCCCCATTCTTTCAGTGAATAGGTTTCAAAGATACTGTAAGTTTTGAAATCACTAATCCTTGTAACAACCTGAAGTTTAAAACATTTGTAGAATGCTTAAGTAAAATTGTGGGGCTTTAAGATGGTATCAGGTTTCTGGATAAGATTCTGGTTATGCTTGGTTTTTTTAAAAAAAAAAAAATTAGCTGCCTTGCAACAATTTTTACTATTTTAGGAAGATAGTTCTAGATTACTAAAACTAAAAGATAAGCCTTCCGCTGCACCCTCAAAATTTGGTTATTCCAGCAAGCTGGTCTCTCCCCATGAGGTATTAATTTTAAATTGGGTAAAGGTTTTAAAGTTATAAATCTTAATTGTCTATTGGTCCAATTTTCTGATTTAATCTATTTTTAACTTTTTTACTTTATGTTTTTAAATGGACTGTATGCCGCCCTGAGTCCTTTGGGAGAAGGGCGGCATATAAATTAAATTAATAAATATAAATAAATAAAAAATATGATGAATAAAATGAACTTGGATCATGAACATTGAAGTAAAAGCCAACAGATTCTGACAAGATTGGTTGCATTTTCTTTTCAATTGTACTGACTGCGAGAATTGATGTGAGCAGCAAAAAAAAGATACCTTGCATTTTTTGGTACCAGACAAGATTCAGTTGGCCTATTGTTAGCAGCAGCTACTCACTGTAGAACCTGTATTAGTGCTAGTTTTTAAACCATTCCTAGAAGCCTCAAACACTCCCATAATTACAAAATGCAGTGGAAAAAAATCTTTTTTTCCCCAATGCATCCTTTATATTGTGATAGGGAAAACAATCTCCAAATATCTCCTTTTTATTTCCTGTTTTGAATGTTGAGATTTAATTGCAAAAAATATGCTCTTAGTAGTTGTCTTCACCAAGTGGTGAAGAGAGGGTTTAATTTGCTAGGATCATACACAGTATTATACTAACTTGGGACTTATTTAGTTTTATGGGTGACATGACTCAGTGGGACTTCTTCAATATTCCATGTTTAAAACAATTCATGATTTAATACGTAAAATAATCTTAACCTTTGGATCATGTACCTATAAATTATTCATGAAGCTTTGTTAATGGAAGAAATGATGTTTTGATCTTTTAGCTTTTCCTGCTTTTAAACCTTAACCAACCATCCCTTTTAACTTGTAGGTTTTTTAATTCTCTTTTTTACTTCCATAGAATAATTTATTCTGAAATTATATAAATGAATAGCCGATTATCAGGAATTTGTAAAGTCTTTTAATCAGGAAAGGAGTCATGATAGTAAGTTTTCATTTTATCCAATATGAGAAAATGTTATATGTTGTGATTGTTGTTTTGATCCTTTTAACCCTAACTTTCAGTAAATTTATATAAGAAGAGAAAAAAAACAGAAAGGAATTAAACTGAACTAGGACCTCATTTATTAAAATTCACAAAAAAGGCAAAGCCATTAATGAAGAAGCAAAGCCATTAATGAAAAAAAAAAGCACAGGTACAGAGATTGTCTTAATCAAATTATCAAAGCAATATGTCTTTAAAGTGATTCTGAAAGGAGCTGCAGGTTTTATTTTCTCACTGATGAAAAATGTTCAGAGATTTGTAGACAGAAAGAAGAGGTATGACGTTTCTATGAAACCTATGAAACCAATTGAGGATCCTTATTGCAGAATAACTAGAGCAACAAAATCAATGAAAAGTTTTGGTTCATGAGTTGTGAGTACACTTTATAAAACTTAGTTTTAACATACCCCTATATGTATATAGTGATACCTTGGTACTCAACGTTAATTGGTTCCAGGAGGTGCAGTGAGTACCAAACAAATTTTTCCCATAGGAATAATGTAGAGCACAAGACAGCCAATGCCAACAAGTTCTAGCTTGTGCATTGAATACCACACAAACAATGGGTACCAAATTTGATGAGTTTCAAATCAGTTGAGTACCAAGGTATTATTGTACATACACACACACACACACACATGCACATACACACACAGAGACATATTTAAATTTTGAGAATCATAGAATTTTGACCTGTGATATTTTATATTTCTTATAGTGTTATTAGTTCTAAAATAGTATAATTATTTTGTTGACAATATTTTATTTATTTATTATGGGATTTATATGCTGCCCTATCTCCTGTAGGATTCAGGGTGGCTTACAACAATAAAACATATAAAAGTTAAAAATGAATTAAACTAACAATCCCATAACAATAAATTTGAAATAAAATTTAGATTAAAACCAATCAAAACCATAAAAATCCCCTGTCAATCCAGGCTGGCTTGATGGAATAAAAACGTTTTCAAGTCGCAACAGAAGGAGTAGACGTCAGGAGCCAACCGGAGCTCCAAGGGAAGTTGGTTCCACATGGTAGGTGCAACCACAGAGAAGGCTCTCCTCCTGGGGGTCACCAGCCAGCATTGTCTGGCTGATGACACCCTGAGGAGACCCTCTCTGTGGGAACAGACTGGGTGATGGGAAACTGTTGCTGGCAGCAGATGTTCCCGCAACTACCCCGGACCTAAGCCATGTAGGGCTTTGTAGGCAATCACCAGCACTTTGAATCTCACCTGGAGGGCAACCGGAAGCCAATGCAGCTCGCGCAGGAGGGGTGTAACATGGGAGTTTCAGGACACCCCCATCACAACCCACGCAGCTGCATTCCACACCAGCTGAAGCCTCCGGGTGGTCCTCAAGGGCAGGCCCATGTAAAGAGTCTATACGGGAGGTGACGAATGCATGAATAACCATACATAGGGTGTCTCGGTTCAAATAGGGGTGCAACTGATGTACCAGGTGAACCTGGGCAAATGCCCCCTGGTCACGGCTGTCAAATGATCTTCCAAACTAAGCTGCAAATCCAGGAGGACATCCAAGTTGCGCACTCTGTCCAGGGGGGGTAACAGCTCCTCACCGTTAACCAGAGATGGAACAACCTGGACAGACCGAGATGCTGGTACCAACAGCCACTCGGTCTTGGAAGAATTGAGTTGAACCCTGTTCCTCCCCATCCAGACCTGCACCATTTCCAGGACCGGGAAATCATGTCAAGGGCATCACTGGATTGGTTTGGAGTGGAGATAAAAAGCTGGGTATCATCAGCGTACTGATGATACCTCACCCCAAAACTATGGATGATCTTGCCCAGTGGCTTCATATAGATGTTGAACAGGAGGAGAGAGAGGACCGATCCCTGTGTTCGCAAGAGTTCACAAACTCTTAAATACCACCCTCTACGTCAAACTGTCCAAATGCGAGTTTCATCATACAAGTCTAGATTACTTGGGATATCGTATTTCACGTAACGGTATTGAGATGGATCCGAACAAGGTACAGGCGGTGATGAACTGGCAAGCACCGTCTACACGCAAAGAACTCAAAGTTTTCTAGGGTTTGCCAACTTTTATCGGCAATTTATACCCCAATTTGCCCAGTTGGCATTACCCTTGACAGATTTGCTTTGTACAAAACAAAGAATGAAACCACTTCACCCTAACCAGAGACTACCATGGACTGTAGAATGTCAAACTGCCTTCGAATCATTGAAACGAGTGTTTTCGCAGGAGCTGGTATTAGTACATCCAGATCCCTGTAAGAAATTCGTGGTACAGGCATATGCTAGCAATGTGGCCATGGGGGCTGTACTCCTACATCCTGATGGCCAAGGAATATTACGTCCATGTGTATATACTTCAAAGAAACTGTCGGTCACAGAAAGGAATTGGCCTGTCTGGGAGAAGGAGGCTTATGCCATAAAATGGGCATTAGCCACCTGGAGGCATTTACTGGAGGGGGCCCAGCAAGTGTTCGAGGTCTGGACAGACCACAAAAACTTGGAAGCATTACAAAACCCCAGATGATTGTCCCCTACGCAAATAAGGTGGGCACAATACTTCTGATGATTCCGTTTTACACTTTGGTACATACCTGCAGGAAGGAATTTTCTCGTGGACGCTCTGTCCCGACAGCCTCAATACCAGTCAGAACAACCAGAAATGATCCAATCCTTATTACCAGCCATCAAGGCTACTGCATGCCGAGGTCAACCGCGACCCGCACCAGATTTGAAGACCCAATTCACTCATGCCTACAATCACGATACGTGGTGGTTGGGTCACAAGATGGATTTTCCCTTACGTAATGGACTCGTGTGGAAAGGAACCTGTATATACATGCCTGAGGCATTACGGTCTCTCATACTACATCAGTGTCATAACGCCAAGACTGCAGGCCACTACGGGTTTTTAAAGACATTACACCTGCTTAAACGCCAGTTCTGGTGGCCTGGAATACTGTACGTAAAGACATAGAAGAATACACAAAAGCCTGCAGAGATCTAAACCGCGAGCAGGGAAACCATCGGAGCTCTTACAGACTGTGGCTACACCAACAAAGCCTTGGGAAGAGATAGCTATGGATTTTGTTGTAGAGTTGCCAAATAGCAAGGGATACACAACGATCTGGACTGTGGTGGACCTTTTTTCCCGTCAAGCACATTTTATTCCTTGTCAAGGGTTGCTGTCTGCAAAGAAGCTGGCACACCTCTTCATCAAACATGTATATCGCTTGCATGGCATACCGAAAAGAATAATCTCAGACAGGGGAGTCCAATTTACTGCTCAGTTCTGGCGCCAATTTCTTTCTCTCCTTGGTGTTGTTCACTCATATAGTTCAGTGTATCATCTGGAGCAGCAGAACAGGTCAATGCAGCAGTGGAAACATATTTACGAACGTATGTTACGTTTCAATAGTCTGATTGGGTAGAGCTACTGCCTTTTTCAGAGGTTGCCTACAATAATACAGACCATAGGCATGTCCCCTTTCTGAGTAGTATATGGCCAAGTCCTAGTTCCAGTACCTGAAATAGACTCAGTCCCAGGCTGCGACATGTCTCCACGTGAGCGGGCTGACACCCTATGCCAGGTTCACCATGTTACCCAACTAGCCAATGAATGTACAGCACAACGGATTAAAACACAAGCAGACAAAAAGAGGGCCGCTCATTCTCCATTCCATGTAGGGGATCGTATGTACTTATCAACGACACACCTGCGCTTACGTCTTCCCGGGAAAAAACTCGGTCCCAAATATATAGGCCCATTCCCTATTGTTAAAGTGATTAATCCCGTAGCTGTTAAGTTGAAATTACCCCCCTCATTAGGGAAAGTCCATCCTGTTTTCCATGCTAGTTTGCTGAAACCAGAATCTACAAGTAGATTCCCGGTACCCCCTGCTCCAATGTCAATATTGGATTCCCATTACGAAATAGATGCAATACTGGATTCCCGACTGAGGAAAAAGAGATTAGAATATTTGGTTTACTGGAAAGGATATCCTGTTACAGACACCTCCTGGGTTGCAGAGACAGACATGGCCGCTCCTCGGCTTATTAGGCAGTTTTATCGACATTGGCCTACGAAACCAGGAAAACCTGCCTACACTTACTAATATATTTCTGTTTGTCTTTTAGGACGAGGGTTCATGGTGACATGGATGGTATGTCGGACCCAGTCCATCAACAGACTGGGGAAGCTCATGCGACTCATGAGGGTCCACTGCAGATGGGCGGGGCGATGGAGGAAGTCACCTCGTACATTTCACCAACGCTGCAGCGCTCTTCAGCTTGCTCCGCTTGACTTGTCGGGGAGGTTCCTGTCTCTATGTGTTACGGACTAAAACCCTCCACCTCGTGTCGCAAATTGATGACATCATGGGGATTCCCTCTGCAATTAGGTGGAGGTGGTTGCTCGCCCGAAGACTCGGGTGGGGATATCCCTTGCCATCAAGACTAGGGAAGGGAGCGCTGGCATCTGCTGCTCGCTGAGAGCTCCATGTCTGTTATGATCTTTCAAGTTTGATGAACTTTCTGGATGGGGTTAATAGGCTTAGGGGGAGGAGTCATGGTGGAGTGATCACTGAAGGGGTGTGGTGATGGGTATATGAGAGCATGGGTGGCGGTAATGTTTTGATGCTGGTTTGATTTCATCATATGTACGTTTCGGATTTTCTCTCATGATTAAACTCTCATATCTGGATCTACCTATGTGAGTGTTACTTTCTCCATGAGGAGTCTGACACCCTGGGTCACCCCACAAGTAAGGGGCTTCAGGGACGTCTTCTGCCCCCTTGCAAACACCGACTGAGAATGCCCCGAGAGGAAGGAAGAGAACCACTGTAAAACAGAG
The DNA here is from genome assembly GCA_032468015.1 of Mimophis mahfalensis. Lineage (NCBI taxonomy): Eukaryota > Metazoa > Chordata > Lepidosauria > Squamata > Mimophis > Mimophis mahfalensis. The sequence continues at coordinate 16,382 of JANHFR010008459.1, read as the reverse complement.
CCTCCCACTCCCAAGCCCTCGAGATGCTGCAGCAAGATACCATGGCCGAAGGTATCAAAAGCTGCTGAGAGGTCTAATAGGACCAGGTCAGAGGAAAAAACCCTGTCCTGGGCCTACCAGAGATCATCCACCAGCATGACCAATGCCGCCTCCATGCTATAGCCAGGCCTGAAACCTGACTAGTACAGGTCCAAATAATCCGCTTCCTCCAGGAACAGTGGGAGCTGATGCACCACCACACTCTCAACAACCTTCACAACAAAGCAAAGGTTGGAGAGCGGATGAAAGTTGTTCAAAACAGCTGGATCCAAGGCAGGCTTCTTGAGGAGGGGCTTCACCACTGCCTCATTCAAGGCAGCAGGGAAGATTCCCTCACCCAAGGATGCATTAACCACTGCCTGGATCCAGCCTCGTGTCACCTCCCGGGCTGTATAAACGAGACAGGAGGGGCATGCATCCAATAAACACATGTTGAATTTTGTTGACAATATCTATTTCCTTTATAGAATTCAAACATTTTGCTCAATGTCATTGGCCTAATCAAAACAGATAACCTTCATAGATTGCTAGATTGGGGACTGGTTGCTATGAGCTTCTCTATCCAGATCAATTTTAATTTATTCCCTCTCCTGCTAGGTTCTCTTATATTCATGTGGAATGGAGACTGGGATATCATCAGCAACTACTTGAGAAAAGTATTCTTAACAATTTGGGGGAAACTAATCAACTTCACATTCAAAATAAGCAAAGCAATTGACAACATAACTAGCATTTATTATGCAGCAAAAGAATGTGACTCCAATATAGGTCACTAGACAATACCTGTGGAGTTGTTGGTGCTCCTGAGCTTGGTTATTTGCTTGCAGACATTTCATGACCCAATTTGTTGGCTCATGAAAGATATGCAAGCAAACAACCATAAACATGATCCATAAAATCAGCATGCTACCTTTTAGAAAGAAGTAGTTTCTAAGTAGGCTAATTACAGATAGTCCTTGACTTAACACAATTCATAGTTCAAAGTTACAACAACAGTGAAAATGTGACATATGACTGTTTTTCACACTTACAATCTTTGCAGCATTCCTGCGGTCATGTGATCAAAATTCAGATGCTTGGCAACTGCTTCATATTTATGATGGTGCAGTGTCCTAGGGCCATATGATCACCTTTTGAGACCTTCTGACAAGCAAAGTCAATGGGGGAGCAAGATTCACTCAAAACTGCCATATTGCTAGCATAACAACTGAAGTCATTCAATTAACAACTCTGGAAAGGGAAGGTCATAAAATGGGCCAAACTTCATTTAACAACTATCTCACTTAGTAGAAGAAATTTTGGGTGCCATTATGGCTACAAGTCTGTATACAATTCACAAACACTGCAAACTATACCAATAGTTGTTGCAATTATTAGCATCAAACACATAGTTAAGATGTCTGCATGGGTGATTCCTGCATTAGTGGTAAAATTCCTGAGGTGTAAAATACTTTGATTTTTTTCTCCTGCATCTGCATTCATTTCCTTTATTATAAATAAGATTTAGTTCATCCTTTTTCCTTCCTGATAAATGAATATAGTTTGTGTCTCTTTCCCTCTTCTCTTAAGCAGAATCTTTTGGGCATACAAAGCTGATGAAGTGAAACATTTAAAAAGAATTTTACATTTGCAGTCTTCCAATAGACATCCATAGCATTTGGTGAGAAATAATGAAGGACGGGATTGTCTGAATAATGTCCAGCCTTTTCATTTTAATGACTATGTTATGTGTTCTGAATTTACAGTTTTCATATCAATAACAGTGGTGGTTCAAATGACAAATACAGCAACCAATAATGAGGATGGGAAGGGCCGAACAAGAGACCTTGGTGGAGCAGGCTGCAAGGACTTAGCCTAGCAAGCCAGCTGCCTGTAATTAGGCATGTTCGAATC
>JANHFR010008459.1:0-11698 GCA_032468015.1 Mimophis mahfalensis | reverse complement strand
ATTTCCTCCCCTTCCTCTCAGCATGCTCTGTTGTGGGAGGATTGCCAAAGCCAAGGTGATGAACGGAGCATGCTGGGAGGAAGGGGAGGAGGGGGAGGAAATCCCCTTGATTTCCTGGGCTTTAGCAATCCTCCGCCCCCTTTGGAATAGTGCGTGTGGGGAGTGCCCCAGCATCAGAGACAATACAGAAATTTTTAAAAAAATACAGGATGGGGCCAGAAAAGAGAGAAAAAAATGGGATTTCCCGGCCAATCTAGGAAACTTGACAGCTATGTAATAGGATCCTGGTATTTGCAAATAGTTCCAACATTCGGCTGATTTATCTTTAAACATTCTGTCTATCCTTGAGGGAGGAAAGTGCCACCTATAAAATGACATGTACAAATTCTCCTTATATGCTGTTGACATTGTTAATTTGTAATTTCTAGACCATAATTTGTCCCACTTTACTAATTCTATTGCATAACAGAAGTTCTTTGCCCAGACTATCATAGTGTCTTTAGCCTAGTCATCCATCAGTTTATAGTCTAATAGATAACCCTACAATTTTTTAATCAGTAGGTTCTTTCCTAATGACTGGTGGAATTCAGCCAATGACAGCAATGGGAAATGCTGGGACTACTATTATTCAGTATTGTGGTCATGTGATGTGCTTTACAACTTCATTGCTCCATTAGCAACAGATATTCTGAACACAGTTACTGTTAACAGAGGACTGCCTATATTGTGAAAGTTTAAATTTATTTCCTTCTAGACTCGAGTTGAAGGTAAATTACATTGGATCTCCCTTCATTTCCCCAGCATATAACCATATGAGGTATTATGAGGAGGACTCCAAAAGAATTACTGGCTCAGCAGAAAGATTTGTAGGGAAGAGGGGTGCAAAGAAACTCAAACAAAGCAAGAAAGGCAAGCACAAGTGCACAGTCAGAGCCCTGTCCTTTTCTACGGGTTGATGCACATATTGCTTATATTTGCCATCATGACTTTTCCATCCCACTGCCTCTGTACACCCTTCAGCTGAAAGTTACCTAATTAATTTTCATTCCTAGAATGGATTTGAAGTAGGATCTCTCTGGTCCTACTCAAATACCTTAATCATCACACACATTGACTTTCTGGATATGAGAAAGTTTGGCTATCACTACATTATTCTGGCTGTCTTGAAGAGCTGGCCTTGTCTGGTTTGCATATAGGAACATAAACTCATATTTCATACTTTTATCTGTTTTAGGAGACAGGGTCACATGTTTTGCCTATATCCATCATGTCTGCTTTGTTTAAATCCAGTTATTTCACTCTGTGATGATATAATTACATTATCAATTAGTTCAATCTTAAACAGAAAATTAACATTTTATCTAAAGAGAAATTCTAGGGAACTTACAGTACCTCAAATGGTTACATGGTGACCTTAATGAAGGTTCTTTTGGTAGTTTAAAAAAGTCATGCTGAGTTTCTGAACAAACAAATTGGTAGATTCTAAACTCATGTTTAATTAAACTAGTTTCACTTAGCAATAGTTCTGGATTGTTTTGATTAAATGACAAAAAGTTCTATTAATGCTAGAGAACAATACAATTGCCTGCAGGAACCAAAATAGATTTGAAGGATTAGAGCCAAGTTGTCCCAATTGCCTTGTGTACACTATTACTAGTACAAGCATTGGTACATAATTGGCATAATTGACAATACAACCCACTGTGAAGTAAAACCTCTGGTTTCTTAATAGATCTGTCACGTTCCCTTCAGCATAGCTCATATGTCATGAAAACTTGCTTCTTGGCCAGTCACTTTCTTTTGTTGCCGTTCACAATACTTCAGCAAATGCTGAAAAGTGAAAAGGAGCTTTTCTAATATTAAACTACTGCACGTAGCTAGACCCAGGGAAGTAATTGAACTTAATTTGTAAATATTTATTATTTATTTATTTATTTATAGGATTTATATGCCGCCTTATCTCCCGAAGGACTCAGGGTGGCTCACAACGATAAAAACACACAATAAAAAATTAAAAAGTAATTAAACCAGTAACCCCATTAATATGACTAGAATTTAAGTTAAAATTAGACAAACCACACTAAGAAAAACCCAATCAGTCCAGGCCAGCCTAATTAAAAAGTAATGTTTTCAGGTCACGATGGAAGGAGCGGAGGTCGGGGGTCATCCGGAGCTCCAGGGGAAGCTGGTTCCAAAGGGTGGGTGCAGCCACAGAGAAGGCCCTCCCCTTGGGGGTCGCCAGCCAACGTTGTCTGGCTGACAGCACCCTGAGGAGGCCTTCTCTGTGGGAACATATTGGACGATGGGAAGTTGTTGCTGGCAGCAGGTGTTCCCACAAGTATTCTGGACCTAAGCCATGAAGGGCTTTATAGGTAATAACCATATAAGTAAAGTAAGTATAAGTAAAATATAAGCAAAAATTATGATGGTTGAGAGCAAATAGCACATAAGTAAAATAATTATGTCCGAGTATAAGTATCTGAATGTCAGCAGATATGTTTTCTAGCTCAGGTTTCTTGAAATTATTACTTTAAAAAAAACACTTTCCCTTTCTCTTAATGTTGATGTAACAATGTAATGTAACAATCAGAAGAATTGTTCTTCTGTTGTCTAATGCAGCTCAGATATTTCCTATGATCTAACAGTCAATAGTGTGTCTCCATTTACTAATTAATTAAAAATTAAATAAAATAAAATCCATTTACTTAATTCCCATTCATTTTAAAAGCATTGCCAATAATGAATGGATATAATGGCTTCTCCTGGCTGCCCAGGCTACACACCTTGCCTTCCTGAACATAGGAATGGGGAAATTGGAAGCTAACTAGGCACATACAATGGTAGGCTATTAAGTTAAATGTACCACCTTTATCTCTCCTTTCTGGATCCCTTTGTCATATATCCACTCTAAAATTACTGAATTATGCGGTATATTGAAAAGAAATTTTGCCACACCTCATGTCTGATATTAATATTATATGTACATATTGTTAACTGTATGGCTTTTAAGTTGCTTTTATGATGGCTGTGCACTACTTTGTCTATTACATGTTACTACAGTGGAGAAAATTCTGAGTTACAGTACACTAAAAAAAGGACTAGCTAAAACTAACTTCTAATTTTTAAACTAAAGATAGATTAAATTGCATTTCATTCTTGTTTTTTGTTCATTTTTTCCCGACACCTACACTTGTAGTATTTATTTCTGCTGTAATACATTTTAATGAGTATTTAATTTTATATTTTGATTATTTGAAAGCATTCTATAACCATAGTGTCTAATTGAACATATAATATTTTTTCCTTGGGTGTAAAATGTCTCACTGAACTGTTTATAAATTATATGGAGCCTATTACACTGGCTGTGAAACATTCCTCAATCCCTCACAATAATCATCTGGTTCATATCTTGAAGATACAGCACTATTAGAAAATTATAAATTATAAACAGTTTCCGGGAGCTATTGAAATGAAGAACTGCATCCTGCTAGTTGGACAGAGATTATATGGCTTTATTAAATGATCATGACATAATTTTAGACCAACAGAAACAATATGGAAGAAATTGTTTTGACACTGTTAAACCAGGATGTGTCAATAAATTCTTCATAAGTGATAATTAAACCCATGATGAGAGGTTGGTATAACATTTTTCCCTAATAGCCTTCTTCCCTCTTTTTAGTTTTCCTATCATAATCCAGTAAGTACTCTTTTGAAGTATTCTGAATTTATGAATATTCTGCTTTGCCTGCATACATGCTCTGCTGGAGACTCCCATTCTCCCATGTATCAGTATTTGGAAATTGTGGCATTTAATTCTACATGTAAGAATATCTACCTGCTCTGCAATGGTCCTGAGCCAATTTGAAGTACATCAGCTCTTCACATACCTGTGAATAAATAATATCCATGAATGAGGATGAATACGTGTCTCAGGCTAATGTTGCAAGATCCAATCTTGGTCGGTCGCTTGGACCATGAGCTTTCAGACTCATGCTGGAGCCCATGTTCAGGGAACCTCTCTCTAGCAGAATGTGCTGTTCTGAGTGTGGTATTTATGAGACCTGTTCTAAGTGGCTTTTTAGATGTTGATTGGGGTGTGTTGATGGCTGGCTTTTAAGTCATTAGCTGTCATTTGCTTATGCTGTCCAGCCCTTGCCTTCTAAGTACTTGACAAGCTGGTGGTAAATCAGCACTCCTTTTGCCTGATGAGGGTCAGTTTCCAAGGCTTCAATCATTTCTCTGGCTGTTTTTGTGCCTTCTTGTCTAACAATCTTAGTAGTAGTAGCACAGTCAATTTGATAGCTACTAAGCTCGAAAGAGAAAACCTGTGGTCCTGGTGACCAACCCAGATTGGATCCTGCAAAATAATATCCAATAACAAGAGGCAATGTGACATATTCAAACTCTTATGGAGATTGTCCTGCTAGCAACAAGTGGATAGATCAGACCCAGTGGGCCTTGTTAGGAACCACCCCCTTCTTTGTACTTTTCTCATTATTATGTATACTCTGGTTTGCCTGGAATATTTGACATTATTTTCCCAGTAACTACCCAAAATGAATACAATTGAACACATATGATCAAAATTGCTAAACGATTATTCTCTTTTAAATTTAATTAATTACTCTCTCTTTTTTTTTACTTGAGGGACCACTTACTGCCAGCTACAACCTCCCATCGCCCAGTGCGCTCCCACAGGGTGGGCCTCCTCAGGGTGCTGTCAGTCAAACAGTGTTGGTTGGTGACCCCCAGGGGGAGGGCCTTCTCTGTGGGTGCACCTGCCCTCTGGAATGAACTGCCCCTGAGGCTCCGAGCAGCCCCCGACCTCCGATCCTTCTGCCGCGATCTGAAGGCCTGGCTATTTCAACAAGCCAATCTGGACTGATTTAGGGTTTTAAATTGTCTATCTCAGTCTTAATTTATTATTGAGTAATTGGTTTAATTCTGTTTTAAATTGTGTTTTTTACTTACTATAAGCCGCCCTGAGTCCTTTGGGAGAAGGGCAGCATATAAATCTCAATAATAAGTAAATAAATGCAAGAATAATCTCATTCATGTTCTTAAATGAACTGGTTCTTTGGAATCAGCTTCCCCTGAAGCTCAGGATGGAGCCCGACCTCTGCTCCTTCCGTCGCGACCTGAAAATGTTGTTATTCCATCAGGCTGGCCTGGACTGACAGGGGTTTTTATTTTTTTGTTTTAATCTAAATTTTAATCTTAATCTGTGATATTAATGGGATTGTGGTTTAATTAATTTTTAATCTTTTGTATGTGTTTTTAACCCTGAGTCCTTCGGGAGTTAGGGCAGCAAATAAATCCCACTAAAATAAATGAATGAATGAATGAATGAATGAATGAATGAATGAATCTTTAACATGTCATGTCAGCAAACCACTATTTCTCAAAGTAATCATAGCATCCACAAAATCTTTGTTATTTAATGTCTTAATGAGGGGGGAAAACAAACTTCCTCCCATATTTGTCTTGTTATTTGACAAATTGTTCTTGATTAACTACAGATAGTGACATATTGCTAGAATGTTCATTCTGTAGTTTGGTATGCAATGGTCAATGCAATATATCAATATGCATATGTGCATAAATTCTTATATTTAGGCCAATTCACTGCACCTAAATATAGATGAGATAATGTGTTTTAACCATGTGTCTAGGAATCATTTTTGTTTGCTGCCATCTTCTGTTTACAGAAAAATGATGCAAGCAAAAATGTATGGCAGCAAATCTTTTTTCCTGTCTCTGGTAAAAGAGAACGTAGAACAGAAGAACAGCACAAAAACAGCCATGTTGTTCTATTTGATATCCTTGTGTTTTAAGTCAATTACAGTCGTGCTGGGTCAGAGCAGACACCTTCAGTCCAGCTTCTTATAGCCCGTATTGACATGAACTACAGTGTAAGCTGTTTATAAATCTATCATGCATATATTGCTCTAATCCTCTTTGGAAGTCATCAGGATTATTTGATTTGGTTTCCAGACATTATTTATATTGTGAAGAAATCATTCCTTTGTCTCTTTTGTCTCTGTTGCTGATCAACTTCATCAGTGATCTAGATAATCAGAAAAATTGTGCAGAAATATATCAGAGCTTTACTTAATCTCTGTTCATTTGTTTAAAATTATATGTTTAAACATTTTTGTAAAGTGGGAACCCAACCTTCTGATAGTTTTACTTTTTACAGATTTTTTTCACCTGCAAATAGTCATTAGGTCCTTCTTAGAAGAGGAGACCAGAAGTTGCAGTAAAATGAATGAAATAGATTCTTTGTCTTGGTTCTGCCCACCTCTGTACTTGTATTTAGGAGACCGAGTGAGTGGAATATGTCTGGAATACAACATAATGAGGAAGGGGAATCAAAGTTGCATGAAGTACCTATTTATATATCACAGGAAATAGTAGACAGTAGCAGTATAGTAATCCTGTGAGCAAAGTAGGATAATCTGTTTTTGGAGTTTTGTAAAGAGAGCAGTATGGTGGCCTAGTGGTGAAGAGACTCACCCCCCACTCAGAAACTTTAAAGATCAGTCCTAGGTACTGACAGACTCTTGGGTGTAGAGACAATATATCTGCTGCAAACCCCACATGATGTCAGGAAGGGTATCCAACCAGTAAAAGCTCAGCTCCGCCCACTTGCCCTGATTCTATCCCAAATTAAAGGACAACAGGGTTGTAAAAAAGGGAGATTTTTTATTTGGAGTCTCGATTTTTCTTTGAGGCAGGCCATTTTCCATCGCAAACTTGTAAAATTTTGCTGGCAACTTTAAATGAATGGTACAGATAACTACCTGGAGAAAAATAAGTTATAACTTCAGGGAAGGATGTAGAAGAATCTTGCTATGGACTCTGCCTCGAAAGGATATAAGATTGGTAAGTCTTTCATTATATAAGATACAAGTCTTTCACTTCACTACATCTACAGAAGTATAAATATTGCAGGAATAACATCTTCATTTTTGTTCTTCTACAGATAAACAACACTCGCTTTTGAAAATATATATGAAGAGGCTAAGTCCTTTGTCCGTTATTTGCCCAGCAAAGTACTCCATATTGCACTTCCATGATTATTTTACCAAATGTTGCTTCCCTTTTCTGCACTTCTTGCACTGACCATGTGACCAGATAACAGTTGATAATCAAGTAATGATTATAGAAAGGGCTGCAAAGAAAAATAAGACTCTGGTGGGGGTCATGTGTTAGTATAAGCAGATGCCCTTTTTTTCATTCCCAAGAAAATCAAGAAGTAGAAAACAATGACATCTGGCATCGTATTTATAGGCTATCGTTAGATCAACTGGAAGGAAAAGAAAAAGATACTAGCTGTCCAACAGAGAACATGCAGCCCAGATAAAATGATCATACAGGGTTGAGATAACAAAACTAGAGGTTGCTAGATTGCAATGAATAAAGTACAGCAACCGTTTGAAAGGTCTTAACATGATTTAGGGTAGAAAACAGTCTTTCTAAAGTAGAAAAAAGAAGTGGTAGGTACTTTACTATGGGCTGAGATTGGGAGAATGCAGTCTCAGGCATTCCTACCTGAAAAATAGTGGTGGCCCTTAATTGCAATAGCATTTGAAGAAAGTGCTGAATTAGCCTGGATAAGATTAAGCTACCTGTATCTGAGCTTGAAAATTAGGTTAGATGAGGTCTACTTAGATAGGACGCAACCAGAAAATTCTAAGGGTTTAAGGTAAATTGAAAAGTTGAAAAAAAATTCCCAGAAGTCATTGGGAGAGCCCTTTCATACTGTTACCAAGAAATTGCTATGGATGTGGACATATGGTCCCCAGGAACTGAGAGAAATTTTACTCTTTTTCCCAAAACAAGGTTCTGCAAATTGCTACAAAAAATGTGTAACCCACTTCTGGCCCTGAGTTTCCCTATTTGCTGTGTGTTTCTTTAGAAAACTAAAGAAAACTAAAGGAAGTTTTGTAAATCAAGCAATGAAACTCATAAGTACTAAATTTTGAGTTAAAAGTTTACACAAAAGTTTACGAAGTTTGGGGCTTTGTCTTTAAAAAAATTTTCAACTGATTTAAAGTCATTTACATGGATTTATATAAAATTACATGCTAGAAGACTGAATTAGACTTAGACTTATCTTAGAATAAATTTATTATCACTTTTAATGTATCAGTATACATTAAAATGAAATTTCATCCATACAGCTCTCAAAGAATCTCTACCTCCAATATGCACTACATAAATATGACTAAATAAATAAATGCAAAATTATGTGTATACCCACATATAGTATATGACATGGAGAAACAACAGAATCTTTGTGCTGAACTGCTGAATATGTAGAAAGCGTTATTATTTAGCATTATATTTAGCATTTTATAGTGACAGTATATAATGTATCAGTGGAAAACTCCAGGGAATATCTGCACTATAAATTAGAAGTTAAAAAGTTAATATATAAAATATATAATTTATTAGATGGACAGCTACCAAACTTAGATGAATAAGATTAACAAAGTTCTATGTTGCTGATAAAACTCAGCAATCCAACTAAGATAATCTAGCATTGCTTATAAAAGACAACTGGAAGGAAGAGAAATCTGAAGTTCCATCTTCCAAATCATCAAGATTCATCTCAGCTTTCATGTCCTTTTGTCACCTGGCCAGCTTCAGAAAGCTTTTTGACATGTATCATTCTGAGTGATTGAGTGAATGTGAAATGATTATGATGCTTATTCTTAAATGAAGATTTAAAACTCCAAAATGAAGACTTTAAAAAGCTTTTAAAGTCTCTAGTCTTTTTGTAACAGCAGTGGAAAATCATTTTGGCATTTTATCAAAACCTGTACAGGGATGTGTCCATGAAGACACCAGGAGTCAAATTCAACTTGAAGGACACTTTATTTTTAACCCAATTGTATTCTCATTTAAAACTCTACAGATAGATCAAAAATGCAGCCTTGAAGCATGGAAATATAGTATTTTCTTGACCATTTGTATAGAACAAACTTATTTTACTTTTGGAAACTTGTTTTTATGATTTTTTTTTTTATTTTTAGATATTTATGAAACACTGTGCTCTAGCTTCTTTTAAAAAAAATCAGGTGTTTATAAAATAATATCAGTAAACAACAAAATTGTAGTGAAAAACTAATAAGTTGTTTAAATTTATTATTCAGTATCCCTTCTACTTCTTTACAAACTGTATATTCACTTATGTATTTCTGGTGACCAATTTACGGATCCATAAGATCCATACTTAATACTTCTTTAAAGGGTGAACTTCATTTATCCTTGGCAGGCAAAGTCTACTTTTAATTTAGTTCCCCAAAGATAGATTATAACTTGATTCAACCTATTTTTTTTAAAACAAAGGCCAAATTTAAGTAAATTTAATATGTAGACATTATACATATCCTAAATAATGCTATTATTTTCTCAATATATTTGTTAAACTTGTATATATATACAACCAACATTTTTTAAAGAGAAGATTTGTAATTTCCTTCTTCATGTTTGTGTGCTTCTTTAATTAAACATCAGATATGAAGAAGCTTTACTGTCTTTAAAAAAAAAAAACAACCTTTGAGACTATTTAAAGTAGTTCAGGCCTGTCAAGTGTCCCGGTTTGGCTGGGAAAATGCTGCATTTTATCTTCTTTCCCACCATCCCGAATCTCCCAGAAATTTCCTGGATCTGAGCTCTCCTGACCCCACTCCTCTTCCCTGCACATGCACACGTGTGCACTATCCCTGCCCAGCTCATCCAGCACATCAGCTCCAGCACCTATGGCAACGTGTACAAGGTGCACAACAGCTGGCTCTGGAGAGGGTCTCCATGGGTGCGCTTGGGAGTCGACCCTGGCTGGGGTAGAGGAGGACAGGTGGGAGGGAGCAGGGGGAGGGGGCCTCCCAGGCCATCGCAGGCCCAGGCCGGCTGCTCCTCTGATTGACTTGCTAGCTCATATGGAGACTTTTCCAGGGGTTGCCGCAGCCACCGTTGCTTGCCAGACCTGCGCCTTTGAGCCACTCCTGCCCCCCATGGGTCACGCTGGCAGGGGCAAGGAGCCAGCACTGGCCTCAGCTGGGGAATCATGCATGACGGTTTGGCCCTGACTTAAAGACCTCTTTTGAATGCCGTTGCAGCTCTGCGATGCTAAATCGCATGGCTGCAAGAGGCATTTTTGGACAGCTCAGGGCAGGGGCTTTTCCTTATTTTTAAAATTCAAACTTGACAGGCCTGGTAGTTATGCATCATGCCTTTTAGATGGGGCTGGTGACATTGTCGACATAATAGTTCACTTTGTATCCAGTTAGCCCAATACTCTGACAGATTAAAGACCCACGGTGAATGAAGGAAGTGTAATGGGGTTTTTTGGGGGGGGGGGGGAAAGCCATATCTTTACATATCCTGCTAAGCCACAATGCAGATTATTTGCTTTATGTGTTCTGTAAATATAGCCATTCTGGTTTCCAAGCCATAGAAAAAAATTGTTCGCTTTTGCAAAGGAAACCTGGTTTATAATTAAATATACTCTGGACATTTCAGATAAATACAGTATATATCAAATAAATAATGATAAATATCAAAGAATATTTAGAGAAGTTTTGAGAAATATTCATTTCAGTATGTTCTGAGATTATTATCCAGAAGGGTACTTTTTCAGTAATGCATAACAGCAAATAGAGACTTTAGCCTTTGCTAGATCAGCACTATTTTTGGTTCACTGTCTTCTTTCCCAGAAACTAAAATCAATAAAATTCATCACAACAGTAAGGAAGCACATTTCAAGTAGTTGCAATCATACTCTTTTGTACAGAACTTCCAAAACACACTATAATATAGCTCAGTGATTGCTAAACAATAACAAAGGGACATCTATCATGTATTTAACCTTTGTAGAAGGTTAACCAGGTAGAAGTTCAGAATCATTATACTATTTAAAATCTAACAAAGGATTACAGTAATTAGCTATCTTAATTTATTGTACAGTACATGAGGCAAATATTATCAAGTTAATATTCTCTGTAGTTTGCACAGTATAACATTGTAGAAGTCCTCCCACTACAAGGTTTTAGTTAAAGTTTCTATGATTTTTTTTTCTGCAAATAATAAGTCAAATTTCTAAATGACAATTAAATTACCTTCATTTTAATTAGCAATTTGGTCAACAGAAATTAAAATTTAGAAAGTAAGATTTCTGAGTTATGCACATTCCTTTTAGGAATGTTGACATTTTATTTACTATACCTTACAAATGATATTTATTGGAAATAATCTTCAAATGTAACTATCACAGTGGTTACCAAAAGCTACAAATAGCTTTTAGATCTTCTAAAATTTACTGAATGAAATGCATTTTCACTAGGGACTAGGACAATTTTATTCACTGATTTTTCCTTTCTTATGAAGACAATGACATTTAGTCTTCTTGCTTTGAATATATGTCTGGCCCACTTATAAAACATGCTGCAATAATTATATCATTATAATTATGTTGCAATTATAAAACTTTATTCATATGGAAATTACCAGGTTCCCACATGGTAATATCACATATATCTCACCTTGTAATATCTACCTTAAATCAAAAGTGGATATTGTGTCCCAATATCCCCATGAATTCTTCTGCAGCTTTTGTTGTTGTTGTTAGTTGCGAAGTCGTGTCCGACCCATCACGACCCCATGCACAATGTTCCTCCAGGCCTTCCTG
>JANHFR010008457.1:32554-45897 GCA_032468015.1 Mimophis mahfalensis | reverse complement strand
ATCTTTAAGACTTGTGGACTTCAACTCCCAGAATTCCTCCTCCAGTCATGTTAACTCAGGAATTCTGGGAGTTGAAGTCCAGAAGTCTTAAACTTGCCAAGTTTGAAGACCCTTGCTTCAGGCTACTAAGTGCTGACGCTATGAGTCTCCAGATCAATGGAACTCAATGGAACGTGTTTCCATGGTGGAAACTAGAAGCATATTCTACCTGTAGACAAAAACTTGGCATCTTTTGTAGCTTAGTGGTCTCAGAGAGCAGGATGATAAATTGCTGTTGCCACACGAAATCCCACTGAGACCAGCACACATCTGTACTGTTCCAGCAAACTTTCACACTAGATGCTACACTTTTGTTTAAAAAGTTAAATCTGCGGTCCTAACTGTCAGCCTCTACCAGGGTTGGTCTCTCCCAGAAATGTTGGCTTTCATCTCCCAACAGGTTTGGCCAGCAAGGAATAGAGTGATGGGCTTCCAGTTGTATCTGAATATAGTTGATACCTATGGACCTCCACCTCGCTCGTCCTTCAGTTTATAGAGCATCAACTCCATTGCTCATTAGATTACACCACTGGTAACTTTTCTTTATCTATTTGGCTTGCTTGAGTTTATTAACCACTTTATTAACCCTGGTGGCGCAGTGGTTAGAATGTAGTACTGCAGGCTACTTCTGCTGACTGCCAGCTGACTGCAATTTGGCAGTTTGAATCTCCAGGTTGATTCCATCCTTCAGAGGTGGGTAAAATGAGGACCCAGATTGTTGGGGGCAATATGCTGACTCTGTAAACCGCTTAGAGAGGACTGTTAAGCATTGTGAAGCAGTATATTACTCTGAGCGTTATTGCTAGTGCTATTGCTATTATGCCCGGCTACTTTTCTCCATGGATTTCTCCACAATGAAACATCTGGCTATGAGCTTTTTATACTGGAAATAAAGGCTGAATCAGCACAGGGCAGTCTTTCCTAATGGTATTATCTCTAGGTATGTGAGGGTGGAACAGCTGTCATCTACAACCAGTTCAGCAATAATTGGAACAATCCCCTCTGTGTTGCAAAAATGCAAAGGACCATTAGAGGACAGCAAAAGACTACAGCTCTTTTTACAGTGGTCCTCGTTTAAGAACCACTTGTGTAGTTCCCGTTTGAAGTTAACAGCAATATTGAGTGAGTGGTCATTAGGACAAGTCCTCGAACTTTCAGCTTTGTTTGTGGGAAGGAGACAGGCAAAAATGCAGATCTGCATCCTTGCCTGTCTCCTTCCCACAAGCAAAGTCCAGGGAAGCCAACTGAAAGTGGGAAGCCACAGTCATGTGGATGCCTTTCTTAATGACCCACAGAGTCCTCACATAATAACAGCATCCAGGACTGCTAGAACTGCTGTCACTAAACAGCATGGTCAAATGAATTTTTTGGGACTTATGACCAAGTCACTTAATTACCAAATTTCTGATTGCCAATTAGCATCATTAAAGAAGGGCTATGCATGATGTTAATTGAATAAGTATGCGGTAGCAGAGGCCTCCTGTACACCCTTTGGAATGCTGCAGCTTTTCAATTATTTGCTGTACCTTGTTTTTAAAACAATGCCAGAGTTTCGTGTCCCCCTTTGCTAATATGCAAAGCACCCATCGCTCTTTAAACCGCCTCCTTCTATCCTCTAGACCAGTTACACCACTGCTGCCATTTATCTTACATCTTCCTCCTTCAGGCTGGCTAATGCGGCATTACCTTTTCATAAGTCCAAGATTGCCTGTCAAGGAGATCTATAAAAGTAGGGCTGTCAGCGGATTTTTCTGGGAGACAAGCTGTATTAGTTGTGTGACAAGGCTGCTTTCCCATTTTGTCAAGGAAGGATTTATTCCAAGGCTGTCCTCTCTTGCATGGCAATATCCATACAAAAATTGACCTGTCGAGTTGGGCAAAAGGTATGAATTTTACAAGATGAGATAGTTGGTCAACAATTCAGAACCAGAGCACCATTTAGAGGAAGGAGAATGGATCATTTCCACCCTCTTGGGGTTTCTGATTCTATACTTCTTTGGTCTCTTTGCCTTTGGTAAGCTTACACATTCTTGTAAGATAGTCCAGATGAGAAGCACTCCTAGAAATATTAATTGTACATTTGTTGTAAATTTATACCAACAGAATCTTCCAAATCTGAAACTAGCCACACACCCCCAAGGTCTTCACAGTCCAAGAAAGTTGGGGCGGTCCTTTCTGAAATATTTGCCACACCAGGATTCCTTCTGCAGGCTCAGCTGTGACTTGTCTAGACTGTGGCCCTTCCACCTGTCTTCCAAGGTCATTCTCACATACCTTTAGAAGTTCTGGGCATTGGGCATGGTTCCCATTGTGCACAAAGCCATGTTTATGTTTAATCGCTTATTACATTAAATATGTTCAACAAACTTTAATGGGCGAATTCACACAAGCAAGCAAACAAATCACCATGTAGGAATTTAACATGCCTAGTATAGGAAGAAAAATCCGGTCAGGTTCCAAGTGGAGTGAAAGATACTTGTTGCAAGGAAAGAAGGTCTCTGTTTATTTGGTTTCCAGAAACTTCAGTGACAGCAGCATGTCTCTGGGGTGGCTGACAAAATGGTTGAGGGAGTGAATGGATTTTTATAGGCTCCGGGGGGGTTTGATGATTGAGATGCTCCAGGGAGTTCAGCAATGTAGTGAGCCTTGTGTCTTTTGCTATTCTAATGATGATACATCCTATTATGTCCTAAAAGTCATACCCTGTCCTTTGAATTTGGATGGAGGAATGTAAACTCTTAATCTCATCAGCTCCTATGGGAGCTGTGGCTGAAGGTGTTTTGCTTATGAATAGATTGGCCAAGTCTTTCTTAATAGGTACAAAATATCCAGAGGGGGCTGGTTTCTGCTTTGTTAAGATTTTTCTCCATTTCTCCTTTGGGAAAATATAATATTCTGTCTCTTTTAAATATTTCATTCTTCGGGGGGGGGGCGTCTCCCACACTTTGTTCAGTGCTTGTTCCACCTGGCCAGGTTTTTCAGAAAACTGGAACATTCCCTTCCCTTTTTCTTTCCCGTGTCCCAACTGACATTTAACATTTTGGGATGAAATGGTTTAAATAGTGGGAGTGGAAGAGCTTTTTCTCTAAAGATATTTAGAAGCAGTAAATCAGAATAGGTAGAAGCAAAATTAAATGGAAAAACAAATTGGATTCTTATCTTGCATTAATCCATAGTTACAGAATAAACCATATTTGTCTTAGTTTATAGAAGACACCAAGCCATAAACCATGATATACAATCTACAATAGCTTGGTTCAAATCACATGCTAACTCAAACTTGGCAAGTTAAAGACTTGTGGACTTCAACTCCCAGAATTCCCCAGCCAGCCATGCTGGGAAATTCTGGCAGTTGAATTCCTCAAGTCTTAAAGTTGCCAAATTAAAGATTTCTAGTGGACTTCCCTTATAGCTCCGTGTCTTTTCTGCATACATTGGCCACATTCACATACTGCAGTTGTTTACGTTTGACCTAGCATACTTATACTGAACCCAGCTGCTGTTGCTGGTGAACATAATATGCAAGTGAAAAATGGTGGCTTGTTTTGTTATGTGAAGTCAGTAACCTCGACTTACTGATGATTAAGAAAATAGTGTCTTATTGTGGCCTGCACACACACACACACACACACACACACAAATGCAATAGGAGGTTGGGAATATAAATGAAACTGGCTGGGGGTGAGAACCTTTTTGATAATGTTGCTCTTAGAAGATTTTGGCAAGATTGGCTTAGATTTTTCAAAGATGCTAGAAATGTCAATATATGAATGTCTTATTATCAGAGTGTTGTTTCCTAGACAGAAAAATGTGAAACTTGTCCTTAAGAGGTTTATCGATGCTGCTTTTAGGAAGTTTCATCTATAAAGTGTCAGGGGGTGCTGCTGTCCATCTACAAAGATGTTCAATAATGAAGAGTAACTTAGTCAAAGCAAGGCCATTTTGTGGATCTCATTAAATATTTAGAACTCTTATTGCACTACTGAGCTAGATAGAGACAAGGTTGCCAACCTTTGGGTTAAGTTTTCCATGCCAACGTTCAGTTCAGTGAAGCAATATGATGAAATATGTACCATAATTACAAAAATAGACTTTTTGGGGGGGTGTCATTTCTTTAACAGTTTCATTAAGTCTTTATCGACTTTGTGCCAATCAACAGCCTATGGGTTTTAATGACCATGATGTTATGGGTAGACTTTATGTTCAGAAAGAATCATAACTGTAAACAGGGCAATTTGATCTAGACATGTTTCGTCAAATGTGGGTAACAGTCCCAACAAATACCCATACATTTCTCAAATATAGTTTTCAAAGCTATACTGAGAACTAAGTGGATATGTTGCATTCTGTTTTTGAAGTCCTCCACTTTTGGGTAGGGTGTTGCAAAGAAAGCTGTAGAAGAGAGAACACAATATTTCCTATGGCATTCTTAGACTTAAATAGAATTGCCTAATTGTGGCACTCAATGGGGAAAGAAGAAAAAACAGGCATGCAGTGATTGCAAAAGGACCTTTAACACAATCATAACCCTTTTTCATTAATGGAGTTTTGCGCTACAGTCTCTGGATTTTGACCGACCTTTCGCAAATCCAGAGGTGAAATCTTACAAATTGCAAGGCAGTTTAATCCTGAATAGGGTCAGTTGGCATATGAAAAAATAGTAGTGTGCACCATTTTTAAAAAGATATCCTACAGACAAGCACAGATGTATAGCTTATTGGTGAGATCCTATATGTGACTGCTAAGAATTAAGCTTCTTTGAATTCAGCAGGACTTACACCCAAATAAATAAACATCATATCCCACCTTTGGCATTAGTCCTGATCGGTGGATTATTGGACTGGTTTAATTGAATGATGTGAAAGAGGGGAAGGTTATTCTAAAAATAGGCAGGGCCTGGACCAAAATGAAATTTGATTTAATTTAACTTTACATGTCAATTATTAACTACTGATAATACTTAAGTACCCCCGATGTGTTTTATCATTCTTCCATTCTGTCTAATTAAAAATCATCTTTGATAACATATTTAGAGGAACTCTTGGGGATGTAACTTAAGTCTTTTCAGAGCCTGAGATTCTGTGCATGGTCCTATTTCTTCCCTTTTCCTGTTTAGGGGAAAAAACAACAACCAAGGACAGCAGTCTGTTTTACCAACGTTTTGTAAAAATAACAGAGATAACATGTGTGTGAAGCACTCTGTACATTATACATGCATCAGTAAATAGCAGGTACTGCTAGTGTTTGTATATTTACTCAGACAAGGATATTTGCTTCCAAAAGGTCATATAGCTGCTACACAAGTATCTTTACTGCTATAATCTGAGTGAACCTAACAGTTTTCAGACAGAACAAGGGATAATAAAATAATATAAATGACATACGTTGTCATCCTAAGTGACACTGGTTGTAGTCCTGAATTTAACGCTCGGGAGTAAGTGCCACTGGATTCTAGGGCTGCATTTTCTCATATGAGAATGTAGACCCATTAGTTTAGTAGTCAGTTCCTCACATTGCTTTACATGTGTTTTAAATATGCCTCCATCCATGGTACAAATCTGTCTCTTGTGCATGTGATCTTATTATCTGAAGATCTAATTATATAGTACTCTAACCGTCAAGAATATAGCCCCCCCCCCCTTTTTTTAAAAAAAGATAGTAACTAGTAATGGGCAATAGCCATTATTTTACAGCACTATATCATTAGCAGAACAATTACTGTAGAAGAGAGATATTTTACTGCAATGCATCCGCCTTTTTTTTTTCCTGCCTTAGCTAATTGCATGAAAACATAAAACCCCTGTTCCTGAAAGCAGAATTCATTTGTAGCTTATTTTAACTTGTCATACAGTGGGTGCACACTCATCATTAAATTAGCTGGCATTTCCTTCTTCTCCAAGGAGCTTTTCAAAGTTCATAAAAGCGGTTAAGATACAGTGCGTAGATCTTACTTGTTGGGATGCCTAAAGAGTTTGGAAGGAATATACCTGACATTCTCTTAAAGTATGAAAAATGCATAACATGAATTATTAACTAGGGAATATACAGTATTTGCAGTTTTCCAATGTATGTATTGTTGTTGTTAGTTGCGAAGTCGTGTCCGACCCATCGCGACCCCATGCACAATGTTCCTCCAGGCCTTCCTGTCCTCCACCATCCCCCGAGTCCATTTAAGTTTGCACCAACTGCTTCAGTGACTCCATCCAGCCACCTCATTCTCTGTTGTCCCCTTCTTCTTCTATATGCATATATAGATGTATTCAAAAATGGCAAATATATTTCCTAGTTAATATATATTGCTTGTCATATGTGTGTGTTTGTATGTGTGTAGAGCTGTTTATGTCATAGATATATATAATTAGATAGATGGATGGATGGATAAATACATACATACTCTGTTTTCTCAAAGTCGTTCCATATCTGGCATTTGCATCCCGTATCAGTTGTTCCACTGTGTTTTCATACCCAGCTTGGGCAATGGAAACTAATTTTATAAAGTACAGTTCATATTTTTTTTAAAAAATGGCAGGTTTTGAAGTCCTTCATTGCCCCCTCCTTAAGAACTCTTGCCTCCTTTCACTTCCTAATTGCTTGAATTTAAAACTACCTGGTAGATTTATTAATGAGCCAGATTTTATCCTCCTCTACAGTTTCTAGTCATTTTCACAAAACGTTCTAAAAAATGACCGACCTTAATATTCCCTGTTTACAAGGCTTAGCTAACTCTAACTCTTCTACCACAACCCCCTTCCCAGCCCCTGGATTCAAGTGAGCCCTTTTGTGTGAACCCTACACAGACCTACCTCTAGTGATTGTCAACTGCAACCCTCAACTGTGGTTGAGAATGTCGGGAAAAGGCCTGGCTGCAAAACCAGGTTCATCTACCATGGATTAAGAATGATGGCTTGACAACCAGACAGCTTTTCCCTTATACCAATAGCTCAGTTTTTTTGTGGTAGTTTTCCCCTCCCCCCCCCAAGTACACACAATATATATTGGGGGGGGGGGGAAGAGTAGGGGCCAGACACTTCGCCCCCACCCTTACTGTGTAGTATTTGGGCAATGAGGGTTTGTTATGCCAAAAGGGGTAGGATTTGCATGGAAAAAGATAGATAGATAGATAGATAGATAGATAGATAGATAGATAGATAGATAGATAGATATTTGCATTCTTCTGTCAATTAATTGGAGAGCACACTGATAGCTCAAGGTACTCCTGCCTGCTTTCAGCTCTCTAAGGTCAGCAGGAGTGAAGGTAATTGTAGGGATGACTTCAAAATACTTGGACAAGATTGGAAAGTAGAAAGGATGCTTCATGGAAGTGCCAAAAAGTCAGGACAAAGGGGAAGAGAAATCAGAGAGCTGCACTGATCTTAAATAATTGCACTCCCTGTGCAATAAGGGTGCCTGATCTAAGACTCCAGGACTATATTCAGCTCCTGAAAGCTTTGAGCTGAGCCTGCTAAGTAACTTCATAAACTGCTGCAATATTGAATGTAATAAAAGGGGGAAGTATTACACGCATAGAGGAATATCTTAGCAAATGCAGGCCATTTGTTTCATTTAAGGTGAATTGCCTTTCATTTTTGAATCCAGTTTAGTTTTTCTCCCAGTCCTTACCACCTATGCAGCTCAAATGCAACCCACGTCCAGGCTTTCCCTCCCACCTACCCCCAAAAGTTATGGTTCTCTGGTGAGCAGATATAGGACTGCGCTTTCCCCCAAGTTCAGAAATCTTTTAAGCATTACTCTTTTCAGTCCCTGTTTGTTCCATAAGGCAACAGCTTTATGAAAACTAGCCCAGAGTATAACTGTATCACTCTTGGGTTACAAATGAGTTGAAAGCAAAAGGCAAATATCAAATGAACAGGAAAGCAAATGGTATAATGTTATTTGGTACTGTCAGCCCAAGTAAACAAGTATTGGTATTACAAACGCTTCTCTTTCAAAGTGAAGGATTATGATCATTGTTCTTATCCCTCGGAAGTTAGTGGTCCAGTCTAGTATTCTTCAGGTATTTTGAGCCACCACTTTTATCAAGTTCAACCAGCATGGTTAATGGTCTGTGGTGATGGGAGCAGTATCTAGAGAGCATGCAGCTCCAACAAGGAAAAAAGCTATGGCTGTAGATATACAGAACATAATGGCTACCTCCAATATTGTTCTAGATTGCGATCCAGAGTGACATTTTAATTTACTTTATTTCTATACCACTCTTCACAATGCTAACTAGAATTCTGAGTGCTAACTGCACAGATGAATCAGATGGTTGGAAACAAAGTAATTGTCTGAGTGTAACCCTGCAGCCCGCTGATGCCAATAGCCATTATAAAATCCACATTTTTGATAACAAGATCCTACGTGCCACTAAACCATAGTTACAAAGCCAGAAGTTACATGACCCATGTAAGATTCATGTATTTCTAAAGCCACAAAAATATTGATTACTTCAATATTTTGGTTACATCATGGCCTTCTTGGGATCAATGAATTGGCCATTTCAACTTGAAATGTTCACTTGAACGATGCTTGTCTTTCTATTTACAAAAGTGTTTTGAGACAGTGAGTGTTTTAAATTGCTGATTTAAAAAATTTTCAGATATGAACTTGACACATTAAGCTATATTTATTGCTAGCTTCCAATCAGTATGTGTGTGTGTGTGTGTGTGTGTGTGTGTGTGTGTGTGTGTACTCTTTGTTGTTTTATGAAAATTTAAGTCATTATCTTTTATCCTAGTTGTTTTAACTGCTGTTAAATTGCTACTTGGAGCTGTTTTGGAAGAAAGGCAGTATATAAATATATGTTAAATGAATAAACATTGACTGTGCATGTTACCAAGCTTGTAGAATCTGGTTTAGAACCACAAGGGATACGAATACACTTAAAAGGTCCAAGAAATTTCTCACAAACCATTCTATCTTCAGCTAACTAAACAAAATCTGATTTCTACCAGAGCTAGTTTCTTACTGAAAGAGATATGATCCTAGCCCCTGACACCGTTAGCCTTTTGGGCAGGGTTTGTTGCTTACACAAACATATGGCTCATTTTTTTTTCTGTATACTCATTCATTCTTCCAAAACTCATTAGTCTGGCTCCCTCTTCCCCTTTCAGAAATGACTTTGCTAATTTATGATCCCTAAGGGACAGAGTTTCTGCCTCTGGGCTCTCTTTCTTTCCCCTCCCCCACCCAGACATATTTACATATGTACACATGGAGAGGTCAGGTAATATTTGAGCTCAGTTCCAAGATGGATCCCTGTAGCTTGTTTTGAAACACCACGGAAGCTGTTTGCCACTATCTCCTCCTGAAATCCCCCCAATCAAGTCTTCTAGCTTCCTGCCCTGCTATATGGTAGTAGACTCCATCCCACAATTAACAAGCTGGATACTATTAGCTTGTCGTCTAGCTTGAGTCTAGATAAGGTTGGAAGAAGGTAGTGGCAAATATTGTTGCCAAAATAATAGAACTCAGCCTGGTGCCGAAGTTGTTTTTTTTTATACTTTATACGCTTAACAAGTCATTTCTTCCCTACCCATAGTTAGAAAGCCCTCTAAGAGAGGTGTCATTAAGCCTCCACCCACAAAAAAAAAAATGCAATTTCATATGCTTTTTAAAGCTTTCGGTGCAGCTTGGAAAATTTACAATCAAACAACAGCAATGAATATTTTTTAAAAAAGAGAGAGTGAGCGAGCAAGCGCAGAGCAAAGATGAATAGGTCTGGTTGCTTCCACTCCATTCTTACTGGGATAGTTTTATTGAAGCTAAAGTTTGGCTCATTGCAAAGCTTCCCCTCCCTCCCACCCCCATATTAAAGTGATTATCTATCGAAGACCTCTGGATCCATCCTCATCTCTGCAGCGTGCTGATAAGGCAGCTGCTTCTCTGCCGCCGTGTCTCCCTGGGCCTCGGTCTGTCTTTCGGTACAAACGGTGGCTTTGTTACTATGGCCTGGTGCTGTCACTTTCTCTGTTGTGCAGGCGTTTGATCCGAGCACAAAAGGGGGTGGGGAGGGGAGGCGGCTGTGGAGCTGATCGTCTGGTTGATAGTCGTGGCCTCCTCCTCCCCCTCCCCGTGAACATGCATTGCACCCAAATGGCATAGAAGCCAGGGGGAAAAGAAGACCCAGAGCACCTAAACAGTTTAGCTCAAAGCCCGGGCGTTGCTTCCTTCTCCTATTTTCAGCAGCTGGAAGGGAAGTAACCGCGTTTTCCCCTCGCACTGAAGGCAGGCAGATGGCTTCCTCCAAGCTGAATCCAAATAACCATCATTTATCTTACCTTTCAAGAAGTTAAAGGGTTGCTGCTGTCCTTGCCTGGAACGAATAATTTAAATTCCTCCCACTCCCAACTCACTCAGAGAAACACACACACACTTCGTTGGTAGTTTCTTGAGTGGTGCGAGAAAAAAGAGGCTTGTTACTGTAAAGGTTGCCTTGAATTTCCGCGCGTAAAGGGTGTGTGTGAGCGTGTATGTATGCGGGGCGAGAGAAGGGAAAGAAGGAACTTACTGAAGCCCGTAACCTCTCAGTTTGATTTCAACACGTGCAGCGCGGTCTTGGGCATTGTTTCCACGGAAGAAATCTTCTCAGAGTTCATTCAGACCCGGTCCTCCTCCTAGCGAGAGGCTTTAGTTTATTTTAAGGCGGCTTTTCTTCCAAGCCAACGTCCCTTGCAGTCCCGGCTGTTGTAATTACTCCTAAATGTATTCTCTGGGAACTACTACGGTGTGCTTGTGTGGCGAGAAAGCGGAACGAACCACCTAAGAAGAACGCGCAAGCCGACGATGGCCGAAGCTTTAAATCAAAAGCAGGGGAGTCAAAAGGAGGAGAGAGTTGAAAAGTTATTGTAGGTGGGATGTTACGCGGCGCGACGCTTAGAAGTGTGGCCCTTCTGGATGTGCGATGTGCTTGGGTCTCTCCTGATGATAAACGTGAAGGGCACTGAAAAAAAAAAGTGCTCTAAAGGCTGATCTCTGGGTACACCCACCCACTTTCTGTGATAACTTGGCCTTAACCATAATACATTTCTAGACACTAGAGATATTTTAATTGAAATTATTTCTCTCTGTGTGCGTCTGTCTCTCTCGTATGTTTCGACTTGTATAGAACAATGCCTCTTCAAAAGGAAGCTTAAGAAACAAACAAACAAAAAACCCCAGAAGCAACCGCCTTGCTTTTGATTCCTAGCACCTTTGAAAATTATTACTCTTCTTCTATGAACCCCTGTTTTAGTTCCTTCTGCACCGATCGTGGGAGGCGAGGACGGTGCGGTTCAGCGAGGAGTTGAACCACGCGGCACCTCTCTCCATGGTCCTGAAAAAAAACACCCAACCCATCCCGAAGTTTGAGAGGAGAAAGCATTGGAAGCTGTTTCTTTCTTTCACAAACCTTTCACAGTTGTGATAGGGAGCTTGTTTTGTTTTCCCATCACAATATCTTGGATTCCTGAGTTCGGTTATGTTGTTATTGCTGTCCAAAGTAGGCTTCTACCGGTTTATGTGCACCTAGGAAGAGAGGAAATATTCTGCTTTAAATAAGATGCCCATGATCAGAAGACATTGTTGTTTGTCAAGAGGAAGTGTGCGTGCGTGTGTGTGTGCATTTTGAGATTTAGCTAGTGTGTGGGATAGACTTTCCCTTCATTTGTATGTGTGAAGGTTTGATGTTGGAAAGCTAATTTCTTTGGGAAAGTGATTTTTGCACAAGGCCAAATACACATTTTTTTAAAAAGTGGGGGGAGAATAAATACCTAGAGTGACACTGGTCTTTCTATCATCTTTATTCCTGCTTAATATTATTTGTTGCACGGTCAAGTTCATGCATGCCAAAAAGTTTTTTATATAAAGGGGGAAAAATAGATCCATCTAATTGACAAATGAGTATCATAGCATTTGCCCTATAGTTTTTGGCACCTTCTTCTATAAACCTTGTTTAATAATCCCGGAGGAAGTTTGACAAAATCCCATTTTTAAAGTAAAATAACGAAGAGGAAGACATGTGGTGGGGAGGGGATGGGCAGGTGGGAGAAGAGGAGGAGAAGGAGAAGATGCTTCTGAAGCTTCCGAAATTTGATTTTGAAAACTTAGTAAAGTTTTGCTGTTCAGATTTTTTTTCCCGTGGGCTGAACAGAAGATAGAATATCAGTTTATTAAGCATTCGGATTGCTAGCATTACAGAAAGCTACGTTCCTTGTACTGCTTCTACAGCATTGCTACTTTTGCTAATATATCTCCAGAGTCCTGACTTCAGGTTAGAACTAGCAAGATGCTTGCCTTGGTTTTTTGCCTATTGATAGCCCAGGGTGAGGAGCCTCTCTTACCTTCTGTTCTCTTCTAACTCATTCTTCAAATGCCGATTTTCCCAGACAATGGTCGGGCTTCATCAGAGAGGGACAATAAGGAACGAGGGGCGTGTCTTTATGCAAGGATACATTGTTTCAAACCTTCCACAACCCCAACCCCCCCAAGTTGCTGTGATTTTCTTCAAATGTTGGCAATGTTGGGCATGGCCAAATCCAGGATAGCTGTGACTATCTTTTTCACACCCTCCCAATATCAAAGTTTCAAGTAGAATAAATAAAGGAAAGCACCATCTCTCTTTCTCTTTCTCCCCCCCCCCCCAATACATGTAGGGTATCAAGCTTGGAACAATAATCCACCCCTTTTCCTTAAGATGGATATTTGGTTTAAAACACTGCAGGAAAGTGATGTCCCTGATCTTCAATTGCTCTAATGGTGTGTGTGTGTGTGTGTGTGTGTGTGTGTGTGTGTGTGTATTTTCCTCCCTGTTGCTGGGGCTGCCCACTAGGATTCAACTTTCAAGGAGTTCCTGCTGGAGCCAGCATTCGAGTAGCCTTACGTGGATGGGAAAGGTCGCTTTGGTTTCATCTGTTCTGTTGCTACTTAGAGTAAAAGAAAAGGAGAAAGAAAAAGAAAAGGAGAAAGAAAAAGAAAAAGAAAAGCTTCCTTCTCTTCAGAGTGTGTCGGCCAAACAGTCGGGTCCTCACAACCTCTCATCCGTGCCATTCCTCTCTGCTGAACATTCAAGGGCATGCTATCACGGAACACTAACTTGCGTGGCACCGCTCTTCTTCTCAGGCTTCCCTTAAATCTCCTCCATGCAAAGGTTTCCACTTGGACTAAAGAGATAAGGGAAGTGTGTGCGCGCGCGTGTGTTGCGGATCACTTTCCAAAGGACACGCAGTGCTTGATCTGTTCAACTCTAAGGAGCAAGAGGGGAAGTCCTTTATATGTTCTCTAAACTATGCCTTATGACAAAAAATGAGAAGATATATTGTCTGGCA
>JANHFR010008457.1:13590-24648 GCA_032468015.1 Mimophis mahfalensis | reverse complement strand
AAGTTAAACTGGGTTTGTAACTCTTCGCAGGCCATAGTTGGTCGGACTAGCAAGCGGCTGCACAGCTGGAGGGAAGCTGGGGTAGCAGTAGCACTTAGACTTACAGACTGCTTTAATAGCCCTCTGAACGGTTTTGCAGAGTCAGCTTATTGCCCCCAACAATCTGGGTCCTCATTTTACCCACCTGGGAAGGATGGCTGAGTCAACCTGGAGCCTGGTGGGTTTTGGACTGCCAAATTGCAGGCAGTGGGAGTAGCCCTGCGGTCCTGCGTTTTAACTACTAATTTGGAATAGGATGTGTTGTAAAGCTTTGTTTCTCAATCTTGGCTACTTCAAGCTGTGGGTGGACTTCAGCTCCCAGACTTCCCAGCAAAAGTGGCTGGGGATTTATGGGAGTTGAAGTCCATGAGTGTTAAAGTTGGCCAAGGTTGGAGAAACACTGCTCTAGAACAGGGATCTATAACCTTGGCAAGTGTAAGACTTGTGGACTTCAACTCCCAGAATTCCTCCTGGGAACTTTAAGATATTTTTTTTTTAATTTCCCATTTATATCCCCGCCCTTCTCAGAAGACTCAGGGTGGCTTACAGTCTAAGAGCACAACTCATTGTGGACTTCAACTCCCAGCAAAGCTGGCTGAGGAATTCTGAGAGTTGAAGTCCACAAGTTTTAAAGTTGCCAAGGTTGGAGACCCAGCTCTAGAACAAGGAAATGAATGAGTTTCCAGAAAAGCACTGAGCAGAGTTAAGGGTATTCTAGAATCGGGAAGACTTGATAGATTTGGGTGGAAGGCAGGTAGGTTTCAAAGCAATTCTTTAATCAGGTTGTGCAATTGTGGATGTAAGCACTTCCAGTTAAAGAATTCTTTATATTAGTATAATGATTATAATGATATTAAAACTGCAAACCACTGCAGTATTGTGTTGGAGTAAACCCCATGTAGTTAATTCAAACTTTATAAAATCAATACCCTTATAGTGACCATGTTTACTTTTGCATTAGTTAGTTGAAATATTGGAAACAAAGCTGGTTTAAATCTTGCTTGGGAAACTTGAATTCTGCCAGTTCAGTTAGGTTAGTGATTCTTTTTCTTAAATAAAAATTGAACCTTGGGGAAGGAGTTGTAAAGGCCTAAAACAGCTCCCCTGTGATGATACCCCTGAGAGGTTCTTATGAGTATGCACAATTACTTTTGGGAATACAAGTGTGAGCTATTTTATTCCCTGTATACCATTTTGTTAAATTACTGTAAAATCCAAATTGGTTTTCCATCCAAATTAATGCTTGAAGGAATCTTGAGTTGCTGAAGGCCACAAATGGAGTTGATGAGTCTTATTGCATTTTTTAGGAGGGGGAAAAAATGACTAGTTGAAAATAGTGAAAGTCCGGGACCAGGAGTTCTTCTAAGTGGGCTGGAGGGGAATTTTTCAACTTGGTGGATTACATAGAGTGGCGATTACTCTCAGTGAAGTATAATAGCATTCAGTGTAATTGAAAGCTTAAATGCAGATGCAGCAAGTTGAATACAGTAAGGAAAAAGTGAAGAGGCCCCAAACCAGCAGTTATTGATGTAAGATCTGTATGCAGGGTATTAAGGTGTATATACATGCAAGCATCTCAGAAATAATCTGTAGTGCATACATAAATATTAAAAGCATTGACACCATTGCATTTTCTAAATTAGGTAAATATAAATTATAGCTATATCTAAGGCCTTTTGATTCAAATTGGCAGAGATGTTTTCATTAAATGGATGGCAATTACACAAGCTGGATTGGGCCATTGACCAGATTCTTGTAAGGCTTATTTAAAACAATGTTATATGCAAACTAATAACTGAAATTGCTTTTACAAAATTTCTTTGCTTTCCTGTCATTTCTAGCTGTTTTTAGTAAAAAAAAAAATTCTCTTATTAGTCCCCTTTTCTTCTTTAACTCACTGACCTATTTTGGGGCTCAGGGAAAGCTAACCTCTGTACCTTGTGCATCCTTAAATAAAATTTCAGCACAAGATTAGACTGTCCTACATCCTGAACAGGTAATTATAGTAATTGTGTATAGTAATTATTGCTCCTTAATTAATCTTGAAAGTTCATGTTTTGCTGAGTATAATAAAGGTATACTTTCAAACCGAGTCCACCATATTCAACCTTGAGCCTGCATTGTGATGTACAAGCAAAATACAGTTGTTAGTGTAATAGAAATGGTTGATTCTAGATCTAAAGTGGATATTGGCCTGAAAAGCTATAATATAAAGTGATTGGTCTACATTTGGTTTGAAGTAGCAAAAATTGTAGAGACCTATCATGTAAAAGGCAAACCATCTGGATTGTGTAAGTGTAGCATAAGAAATGTTGAACTTTATGATTAAAAACTGCTTAAGCAGAACCTCATAAGCGTTTGTATGAAATTAGAATTCCAAAATGAACATGAGAATGAACATGGGTGTATGTAAAGATTCTAAATTGCAAACCAAGAAAAAAATATATCTGAAGAATAGATCAGCATCATCTTGCCTATTACTTGAATAAAACTGTTGTCCCTCGATTACTATATACTGAGTCATTACTTTTAAATGCTCCTACAGCCTTGGTTTGAGAGAAACGAATCACAGAAGACGGCTTACCGCATTGATGGTGAGCAAAAATGGAAATGGTCTTGTATAAAAATAGAGCTCCGTTTGAAAAGGATAGTTTTCCTTAGGTCCATTTTTGTTACAGATCACCAGATGAAGAATCCTGGTTTGGGCTTCCAATTAGAATAAACTGAAATGCTTAAGTATGACGCTTCAAGGAGCATTTTGGGAATAATCCTTAGCTATGGAAAAGTGGGCCAGTTGCTTGTTCCACCTCTGCAGAATTTGTCCTTTTGTAGTGCCTGAACAAAATCCGATGTCCCGTTTTACCTTCTGTATTTATTCATTATGAGGTGGTGGTTTCTGGATGAACATTTATGCCATCCCTTCATAGTGAAGCATTGCCCACAACATGTGTTTTCTTCTTGATGTTTGGCTTTGAGCAAGAATACTATATGTTGACTGATAAGCCAGAGGCTTTTTGTCACACCTAAAATGCTTACAAAGCCATCAGAGCTTAGTTTTGTTTACATTTTATTTTAGCTGTGGTTTCTTCTCAGAGCAATTATTCCTTAGTAGTTAGCCACACATTCTGCACGACCCATCACTTTGCTAAAATAAAGCATACAGATAAAATGTTTTGCTGCTTATCTGCTGATTTTTTCTCTCATTCTTTGCTGATCTGTGCTGGTGGGAGAAAGCATTTTTGATCTTGCTTTCATGTTAAGAATGCACATAAATGGAATTTCTCAATATTTTAGTTTGAGCCAAATAGTTCGATCTTTTAAATGTGAAGATTTATGTCTGGAGGTTTTTTTAAATGCTTTTTGCTTAAAAGTCTAAGTACTGAATCTTTTTATTTTGGGTTTAATTATGTATATGAGGGAAGGAAGGGTCTCAAAATGTGCATTTTGAATTTGGTTTGTAAAAGTTAATATCTAGATTATACTGTTCCATGCACTGGATTATGTACCACATTTCCTCAAGTTAAAACTTGTGACTCTGATGACATTCTTGCAAAGAAAAGTAAGAAATACCATTTAGAAAGCATAAGCCTCTTTCTAATTTTTTCCCCTTAAAAAGTAACCGAGTGTGTGAAATAAAATACTGAACAAAAGGGAATGTAGAAAGAATGCAGCAGGTGGGTTTTATCCCTTTCTGCAGAGAAAAGAACTAGAAAATGCTGCCAGTATTTGAAGATCAGCCTATGTTACTAGCTCAGCAGGCTTTGTTGTCAAATTGTGGGGATTCCAACATCTAATGGATTACAACTAGAGCTGTGTTTCTATATTATGTGCCAAATTATGCAGATAGAAAGCAACTGTAGACTTACAGCGTTGCTTTGCTTGATTCGGCTGATTTTTAGCAAGGGCTGCTGAGATTTGGACTGCAATTTGAAGAATGCATATTTGGAATAAGCCCCATTGAACTCAGCAGGGCTTTATTCCTGGTAAATATTCGATTAGAACTACACTGTCAGCCCAGGAATGGTGGGGGAGCTGTTGAGCCATGAAGCATTACAAATATTTTGGGGATTCCAAACATGTTCTCTATATTTCCAGGTTAAAATGCTTGAAAACATTTCTGCATATGTTGTATTTAACTGCAAGAAGTGAATTCCAGCAGAGGGATTATAACTGTTAGAAATTGTTTAGATATAGGACCTGCAGAAGAAATGTTATCTAAGTCCTCTCTTTAAAGAGGTATATAATTAAGAGAATATAAATTGGTTCTGTGGAAGCTTTTCCACTTTGTAATCGAAATCTAGCTAAAGAGAACTACTAGTGTTTTATAGGACTAATGTAGATATAGATTAAAAAAGATGTCATGCGCTGGCCACACCCATACTCAGTTTAGCGAAAGGGGAAGTTGCCATATGTCACATGACAGTGCTGTGATGACACAAGTTTGACACCCCTGGTCTAAACAGATTATAGTTAGTTTACATGCTAGGAGATGGGGAAAGAAGAAAATAACCCCAAATGCTCTGGTTTCTGTGTTTTTCTAGGTGCATTCCTACTTAAGACCACAATCATTCAGAATTTGTTTCTAGTGAAACATTTGGGAATACCACCTTGGTTTTTAAATAATCAATTTAAAATGCTTTTCAAGTTCGCATGGCAACTTGCTATGACATAATAATGGCAGAAATATTTGGGTTATGGTTCGTAGCTAAAATCTTTGAGGCTTGGAATAGAGACTTACGGAGTTTTATTTTTCTAGGGATCTGATCAGAAGCAAATAACTAGTATTGAGCTTGACATTTGTAAGAACAATATAGAAATCTGTTTTTGTAACAGTCAAATTGCCAGAAACTATCTCTTTATTTCATTATTTAGCAATTAGCATCCACTATTGAAGATTTTAACTGAGCATTTTAACTTACTAAACCCCATTCTTCTAAGGTTCCTTCTGTTGCCTATCAATAGAAGTTTGGAACCCATCAAGTCATGTGTGAAGTTAGTTTTTTTATGTAGTGTGTTTTATTTCTCCTTGAACTATAATTTTAGTTGTGTTCCTCCAGCTGTAAAGAACATTTTTTGCAGCTCTTCTGTGCCTTCCCCATTTTGTTTTTAACTACTTTAAATAATAGAATATCACTGGCAAACTTACACCCTTCTGGTGTAGGCCATTTATGAGCAAGTTAACATCCATCTACTTACAGATGCTTTTTAGAGCCTGTGTTTCCTGTGTTTTAGCTGTGTGTTTATCCCATTACTTTAAAAGTCTCTCTAGGATATTTGCTGAGGGACTTTTTAAAAAAGGGTACAGTATTTTTAGCCTTTTCATGATGTTATCTTAAATCAGGGGTCTTCAGACTTGACAGCTTTAAGACCTGTAGACTTCAACTCCCAGAATTCTTTCTCCAGTCATGTTAGCTCAGGAATTCTGGGAATTGAAGTCCACAAGTCTTAAACCTGTCAAGTTTGAAGACCCTTGTCTTAAATTCTTTCTACTAACCTAGAAAAAAATCATTAAGGCAATTGGCTTGTTTTATTTTGTCACCTGTTATAGATGAATAAATATTAGATCCAAACACAAATCCCTTAATTTATTGTATGAGTCTGAAGAGGTGAAATAGGGAATTTTGTTGGCTGAATGACTTTAGATGGATGATGGAAGCTTATAGTATCTAATATAAAACTGAAGTAGTTCTAGAAGTGCTTAGAATGTGCAAAAGGTACTTCTGAATGTTGGTTTTTCAAGATGGTATTTTTCTTAAAATACCTAGATAACCCCTCATTCCACTGCTTTCTCCTTTCCCTTGTCATATCAAGTACAGGATTGTAGAGGTGTTAAAAGCAGTTTAACACTTGAGCTTGTGAAAGTTATAATTGGTGTTAAGATTAAACTTGTTAAGAAGTGTTGCAAAATCCCACGTAGTATTTATGCTAGGTGTTATTGTGAAAAGGTATAGCAGTGAATATAATAGAAAAATCTAAAAGATGCCAGTCCTAAAAACATCTGTATAAACAGAGTGCTCTCTTACAAATAGCTGCTTGGCAGGTAATTTTGGAAGTGAGATCCTTGTACATCTGGATTGTGACAAGTTGGGGAAGGCATCAGTAACATCTCAAAGATTGATGTATGCGAGGATTTTGTAAAACCGCCTTCCAAAATGTTTTATTTCTGAGTTTAATCAAACTTAACTGGAGATACTTTAGTAGAGGAATTATTTTAACTTTTAAATTGTCATACATTCTCAAGAGTTTAAATTATATATTGATTTTATATAGCTTCCCAGTTGCCTCCCACATGATGGAATATTAGATTGACATCTGTCTAAGTCATATTTGACATCTGGTGCTGTCAAACCTATCACCGGATTGTAGTAAAAGAATCCTTCTAAATAATGAATACATCTTATTTCTTGCCAAAATTTGTGGTCGACTGAACTGTTCAAACTACCGGTACCTTTTTATTTCAGTTTTGTTCCCCTCCCAAGAAGGCCAAACAGACACGAACAGCAGTCTCATGGTTTAAAATAGCTCTTTTTCCTGAAATAACAAGACACCCCCGTAATAGCTTAGGCCCAAATTCTTGCTTGAGTAACATTGCATTCTTATATATGCATACTTGGAGAGAAGTATTTTAATATGTAGAATATTAAAATTTTATTTTGCAACTTTTAAATCTGTTTAAAAGTTAAATCAGTTTCATCTGAATTCTGATGTATGTGAATTACATGTTTTCATGCTATTCTCAGGGAAATCATTCCGATGCTCATTAGGGTACTTTAACTCTGAAAAGATTTGGATTTCAGTGTGATAAAGTTCTGCATGGTTGCTGTGTTGGATGTTGTTTGGTTGCTTGCTCAACTGTAGTAAAAAAAGAAACACATAAAAAACAAACTGAAATTCTGACTCAGAAAATTGAGACATTAATAGTTGGGTCAAAATGTGTCTTGTTTGGTCAGGAATCTGATATTTTCTTGGAAGCTTAGTTGAACTTGACTCCAGAATTAAGAATTGTAGAATTAATCGCTGTTGCAATTGAATTGTGTACCGTGTGGTGGTGTTACAGAAGAACTACTTGCACAAGGTTTACGTTAATGTAACCAGCGTGGCCCCTGTATTAATAATTTTCTGTTAAAAAAACAAACTAGACTAATAATCTGATTTGTTTGTTCATTTAATAGCAGAACGTTCCATATGCTCCAGTTACAACTCTGAGCAGGATTTTTGAGACTGACTTGCATTTCTGTATGTACCACTCACTTCCAATCTTGAATCTGCAAACATAACCAATTAAAAGGTAGGAGGCAAGCACTGTTATCGTTTCTCTAACTAGTCTGTTTTCCTTGAGTCTTAAAATCACAGTGGGATCAAATTAATAGTTTATATCTGCTATTCATTTACAAGTATTATATGAAAATATATTCCTTTGCTGTTTACTTGCACCCCAATGAAAGGAAGTGCTATTTTGGATGCTCTCTAATTAGTGGTGTAGACACATATCTAAAAACATCTATTAGTCATTATCAAGGTCCCTCTTCTTTGCCACAATAAATAATCAACTATATTTTTGATCTGAGAAACATGAAAAGAGTTACAGGTATTGTTTTTTGTAACCTGACTATATTAAAAAATTCATTAAATATTCCTGATAAGTGTGTTGTGTAAATTAAAAGTGCAATTCAGTACAATATAATCAAGCCCATAATAAAGCCAAGCTACAGTTATTCATATCACAAACACCAATTTTTTTTAGCATTGTACTTTTAACTATTTTTGGAAAATCACTCCAAAAACAGTTTGTTACAGTTCTGGAAAGGTAGGTTATTTTCATCCTAAATGCATTCTTGATGCTTGCCATTATTGTTACCCTTGATTGTTGACATTGCTTTACCGTGTGAAGTAAAAGCAACTGCAGTAGGTGTTATGGTTAAAATGTTGTATATGCAGACATGTAAACACCTTCAGATGTATCAATTTTGTAAATTTAGAGTTATACTTTTAACATTGCAAGAGATAGGTCTGCAGTGTACGAGAATGGATTTGTAGGTACAGGTAGACTTCGATACAAGTGTTGGTTTAATGACCAGAATTGTAATAGCGCACAAAAAAAAAATGACTTACAACTGGTCCTTGCATTTAAAAGTGTCACAATGTTGCCATCATGGTCATGTGATTAAAAATTTGGCCATGTGAAAATTGGCATGTGTTTACTACAATTTCAGTGTACCAAGGTCACATGATCACGATTGGTGACCAAACTGGATTTGCTTAATGATTATGTGATTTGCTGTGTGATTCACTGGCAGAAGTCATAAAATTGGGCATGATTTACCAAATACATTGCTTAGCAATGGAAGTTCTGGTCCAATTGTGATTGTAAGTTCAGGAGTTATTAGTATGTGTGTGAATAATCAGTGGCCCCAGGGCTAAAATGCTCCAAATTTGCTCAGCTCTGGAATTATCGTTTCGTTTTTCCAAAAGTCCCCTGAAATCTTATTGCTGAATTTTAAGTTCCATGATATCTAAGAAATGACAGAGTTCTTTTCTGTTATTTTGGTGAGAAGAACCTAGCTCCATCTGTAATGTAGGTCTTAAGTACAAGTTCATGTTTTGAAAACAAACCAACAATTTTAATGCCCTTTTTTAATGTTTTAAGAAGGAAAGAAGCAGCAAAATCCCTCAACCCTCCTGCTCACATTTGCTTTACGCTTATTCTGTGGCCAAATAGTTGCATTTTCTTGATTTATGAAAATAAGAAAAGACTAAATGACTGTTATGTGAAATTTGTATTTATTTCTTGGGTTCTCATTGCATTTTCCCATTGTTATCAATCCAAGTGGCTACCAGCAAGAATAAAGCATTAAATAAAATTCATAAATAGAAATTTATGGTAAATAAATATAAATAAATATAAATGGAAATGAGTTTTTTTAAAAAAATACTTTTTTTAAAAAAAGAGCAAGCATCTAAAAAGTAGCAGCACAAACGACCCCCAAGTAGCAAAAGCTGACTAAATAGAAAGAAAATATGCTGCCACCATGCTAAGAACAGGGTAAACACTTCTGTACAAATTGCATAACCAACAAAACAACACTTGAGAGGATTCCTGTTATATTTCCATGAAATGTATTTAGATTATTGGCAGGGCATATAAAAGGCCCTTAATGAAAACCATAAAAGTTCAGGCTGAATCATAGTGAAGACCGAGTTTCTATTAGATAGAATGGTTTGAAATTGCTGCTTTGTAGAAATTTGTTTATGGATGGAAGAGTTTGGTTATTATAAGCCATATAATTTTAAAAACTTGTCAACACTTTGGCTGCAGTGCTTTTGCTTTTCTAAAAGAACAAACATGATACCAACATGATTGCCGCATGTTGAAAATGTTAAGAGAGACTGATTTGGCTTTCTAGTGTAACTAATTTACACTTTGCATATATGGTAATGAACAGATGTCCAGTTGAAAAATCCATTAATTTTTGCAAGGAAAAATAAGTCCTATATTGCTTTCATTAAAGGAGAATATGTAGCTCAGGGTTGAAATGAGAGGGGTCTTTGTTGATGCTTGGTTGTTTTCTGGCAGACGTTTCATGACCTAAACTAGGTAACATCATCAGTGCTAATCATCATTAGCAAGGATGATGTGACACAGTTTGGGTCATGAAATGTCTGCAAGAAAACAACCAGGCTCAGAACACCAAGTATCCCTTATATATTGCTTTTCTTGGGCTCCATTGGAAAAACTAGACATTGGTTGACGGATTTTATTTTGGAGCTTTTATATTTAAGTGTAGGATACGCATTCAGAAGTGACAAACTATAGATTAGAAAAGTGAAAGGGTGTTTGCAAAGCTCAGAAATATTTGTCTTGATCAACCTCCTAGCATATATGGGGAGAGAGTATAAATGTTACATTTCAAGTTTCATTAGCTGCTTTTCAGCAATCATATTTGAATCCTAAATTGCAATTATTCTTCAGTAATATATTTTTTTAAATTGTAGAAAATAGAACCATTTAATTTAGATGTGCTTGCATAATATATATTCTAGACTTTGACATTAAAGTTTTAAATCAAATATGCTGGTTTTGGAGCTGGGCTATAGGATGAGTGAAAAGAGCATGCAACTTTATGGTTATATCTTGCTCTTTTTCTGTGTAGAGCTATAGTAATATAAAGTAGCTAATGTCTCAGAAATATGTTGAGTGAAAAGCAACTCAGACCTACAGTAGGCAACATAGTGAATCAAAAAATTTGCTCCTTCCCCAGCAGTATTTTTAAAATATTCCTGTAAAAAACAACAACAACTGAGAAGTGACATTCAGTAGAACCTTAATGTCTAGCCTTTATTTGCAACAATGGAGTTTGGCCTCCACAAATAATCCAGTATGGTAGGAGAAAGCGATGGCAGAGGCTAAGTTTAACTTCTATTAATGTGGTGCCTTATATCCCAATGTGCTGATTGTGACAGCCAATCTGTCTTTAAAATACTTGATAAGTGTACTTACCTGTCTTCGTAATTCCAAGTATGTCACCTCCCCCAGAGCGGCCTGCTTCTGACTCATAATCAAGTGGCATTTTAAAAATTAACATGTTTATTGCATTTTTGGTTGGTTTGCTTAGAAGTGTTAAATTCTCTTTGTTGAGGCACATTGAAGTGAAAGAGTGTTGTGGTTACTTGCTAATCATGAAACTTAGATTGATCATTGTTTAAAAATCAGCAGAACAATTTTCATTTAGTAAATTCCATATGGTAAATAAACGTCTCACTAGTGCATCTCTGTTCTTGCCTACTATCCAGGTTCTTTGACTAAGTCTGATTGGTAGAGGAGACAAAACCTATTCCATTAATATTGTATTTTTTTTTCTAAATTGAAAAGTCCTAAACATTACCCTATATACTCAAATATAAGCCGACCCTAGTATAAGCCGAGGTACCTAATTTGAGGCCCGGAAACTGGAAAAATTAATTGACTTGAGTATAAGCCGAGGATGGAAAAGGCAGCAGCTTCAATAATCAAAATAAATA
>JANHFR010008456.1:5102-15718 GCA_032468015.1 Mimophis mahfalensis | reverse complement strand
GAAAGGAAAGGAAAGGAAAGGAAAGGAAAGGAAAGGAAAGGAAAGGAAAGGAAAGGAAAGGAAAGGAAAGGAGGGAAAGGAAAGGAACAGCATGACACATACAGCTGCTAACAGTGTCAGACCCAACTATACTCGGGCAATGCTGTATTATCAGCTAGTTGATAACAAGTTCTAAGTTATAGTAATGTCACTTTTATTTAGTTATAATCTTATGTTTAAGAGCTATCCTTCTGTCCATCATAATATAGATGAAATTCATAGCATTTATTTTTGATTTGCTCATTTATCTTATTTAGTGCCATATGTTTCTCATCTATGGGTCTGTGATTCTTCTTCTCCCTCTGTTTCTACTTGTAATATTCCCAACTCCCACCTGTCACTAGAATCACACAATGGCAAACAGCAATTACCCTACTGCAATAACTATATATTTATATTCTATTCTTCTTGTTACCTTACAACAACAACAATACAGAAAACCAACATTAATTATGACAAAGGTGGCAATTCAAAGCACAGCTTGCAGTTAAGATTCAACGGAGACTTGAAATAATAGAAGGAACAGTCACTCAAACTGTAGGATATTGAAAACTACTTATTAACAAAAGAGCACATGGACTAAGCACAGCGCATAAGGAGGCCACCTCTCTTGTAGATAGCTTGACCAATGGCACCAAGAATAAGGTCTTTCCAGCCATATAAAATGACATAAAGGCACAATATAGATTGTGGTCAATGGGATTAGAAGATTTTACCTCCACTCTACTGTGTATTACTCTTTGTTATTTTTAATGTATTGATTGTAAGCTGCCCAGGGTCTTGTCACAGTGGTGAATAAATTTTATAAATAATATCCTCAACAATTCTTTATTTATAGCAATAGCAATAGCATTCAATTTATATACCACTTATCAGGGCTTCTAACCCTCTCTAAGTGGTTTACAAAGTCAGCATATTGCCCCCAACAGTCTGGGTCCTCATTTTACCCACCTCAGAAAGATGGAAGGCTGAGTCAACCTTGAGCCTGGTGGGACTGAACTGCCTAATTGCAGGCATCTGGCAGCTAAGTATTACATACAGCACTAGCTGCACCACCATGGCTTTAGGGCAACTAATCTCACCTGAATAAATACATTAGGATACTATTATCACTGAAGAATCAATTACAGTGGTAATATCATTCTGAATTCTCTAGAAAAGCCTGTTTATTCCTTTGGATCAATTGAATTTTGCGATCAGCTTCAATAAAGGTTGATTCACATAAATAATATTGCATTTGTCTTAAATGAACCAATTACTACAAGACGATGTATCTAAAACCCCCTGAAACCGATGTGAAAAGTGTATATCAGTATTGGAGGGATTAAGAAGGATGGATCGATGCTATTGCTTAGTGGTGAAGAAAAGACATATCACACTTAGGGTCCAAATATGAACTGTTTATTGAATACAAAAATAACAAAGAAGTAAATGCTACCTAGCCTAATCCATTGTATCTTGGCAGTCACATGACCACATGGCTGCTCTCCTCAGGTAACTGGAAGGAAGCGACCCTAGGAGAGCTCAATGTCCTTAGGAGAACTTTTGGGACCTCCCCTTCCTGAGAAGGTAAGGGGGAGGAGAGTGGGTAAGGCTCCCTCCTCTACTAGAGGTATCAGGTATCTGTATGATGCAGAAATCAGCTTTCTGCTCCTGGAGCCAAAACTGTTGGAACCTCAATGTTTAGATCCCTATGTCCAAGCTGACTTGGGCTTCTTGGCTTCATGATTGATAAATATCTGGAAAACACTAAATTTGCGCAAGATTCTGTGCATGATCACCAATATAATTTTCATAGGGACGCTATAACCACTGAGGTTATAGATATTTCTTACAATCTTAACTCTGGAAACTTCAACTGAATAGCGAACCTAAGCAAAAGCAACCAGTTAGATACATGACTTAGCACAAGAACATTTGTTGGAAATGCATTTAGTAAATAGTTTCTTCTTCTGTTCTTTTGTAGTGAGTGTGATGGCAGGTTTAATATAAGAGATTGCAAGAACATATTTAGCAGGGCTCTAATAAGCAATCAAAAGAGGTGCTTCATGAAGCATATTAACGTGAACAGAGCATATTTCTAATTAAAGTATTTCATATTTCATATTTCACTGTGACCTTTGGAAAATTCTTTCTTTCTTTGCTTCTTTCAAAGCTGCTCCCAGTCTTCTCTCCCCCTCTCTCCCTTTCTCTGGGTATGTGTGTGTGCATACACAGCAATTTTGCTTTACTAATAACAACCTTCAAAGCAACCAGGTGAGTCTTCCAAAGGATATGCTTGCTTTATTCCTTCCAAAAGAGTACTTTATTATAGCAATAGCAACTTATATACTGTTTCATAGTGCTTTAGAATTAGAATTAGAAGTCTTTATTGACCAGGTGTGATTAGACACACAAGGAAATTGTCTTCGGTGCCTATGCTCTCAGTGCACATACAACAATAGTGATAGATCTTTATCCTAGCCATTCTAAAAATACATTCATCATAAAACATTAGGTACAACACGTAGTGATAGTCATGGATACTAAATAAACCATCAACATAAATCATACTAGGATACTAAGTAAACAATATAAATCGTAAGATACAAGCAACAAAGTTATAGTCCTAAGAAGATAAAGAGATGGGTAATAGGGCAGATGAGAATAATGATAGTAATACTGCCCTTCTAGATAGTTTGACGGCGTTGTGGGAATTAGTTGTTTAGCAGTGTGATAGCATGGGGGGAAATGTCCTTGTGTCTAGTTGTTCTGGTGCACAGTGCCCTATAGATCATTTTGAGGGTAGAAGTTGAAAGAGTTTGTTTGTTTGTTTGTTTGTTTGTTTGTTTCATTTGTATACCGCCCTTTCCCGGGGGACTCAGGGCGGTTTCCAGGGCATTAAAAAACACATAATACAAAAATTGAAAAAAGAATTAAATATCAACACGCCCATACAGACAGATAAATAATAAAAACCGAACCCCTCAGACCAGACCAGTCGACGTAAAGAGGAAGGTCTTTAAGTCCTTGCGGAAGGTGCTAAGATCCAGGACGGTCCGTAATTCCACCGGCAGATCATTCCACCAGGTGGGCGCGCCGACCAAGAAGGCCCTACGCCTAGGGGCCGCCTGTCGACACTCCGATATCGGCGGCCCCTAGGGATGGATTATGTCCAGGATATGAGGTGTATGAAAATATTTTCACTGCCCACTTTTTGACTCGTGCTGTATACAGGTCCTCAATGGAAGGCAAGTTGATAGCAATTGTTTTTTCTGCAGTTCTAATTATCTGTTGAAGTCTATGTCTGTCTTGTTTGATTGCAGAGCCAAACCAGACAGTTATGGAGATGCAGATGACAGACTCAATAATTCCTCTGTAGAACTGTATCAGCAGCTCCTTGGGCAGTCTGAGCTTTCTGAGTTGGTGCAGGAAGAACAGTCTTTATGGTGTTTTTAGGTGAGTATTTGACGTTAAGTATCTATTTTAAGTTTTGAGATACTATAGACCCTAGAAACTTGATGGTCTCTACTGTTGCTACTGTGTTCTCTAGTATTGTGAGTGGAGGTAGTATAGGAGGGTTTCTCCTAAAATCGACTATCATTTCTACAGTTTGAAGTGTGTTCAATTTGTAGGAAGGGAGAACCGTGTTCCTGAAGATTGAAACAGTGTAGCAAAGGAAGACCACGCTTCAGAAAGGGTCACAAGAGAAATGACTCACCAGGGAAGCTAGCCAGCAGATACTTAAGTAATTAACCCAAAACAAAGGGTGAACCAGAAACACAACACCTTAGCCTCGCACACCACTAGGGATAGTTTACAAAACAAAGATTAAAGCAATCAGGTAAGCCTCGTGCAACCCCGATGTCATCACTAAGGGAGGAAATTCTTTGTTAAGAGAAATAATATGCAAAGATAGGAAAAGGTCACCCCCCAGCATCTTAAAGGAAACAAAGGAAAACCAAATGTAACACTTCAAAAAGACATTTAGACACAAAGACAGAGCTATCGAATCTCCCTGCCCAGAGGCTACAAATTGGCTATAAAAACCTTACGCCCTCCAATCCTAGTTGTTGGCCACCCAAGAATGCTGGTTCACGTCGCTGTGTACTTTGCCTTCCTGTCCCAATAAAGTCTGCTTTCACGGAACTGTTTGGAGCCTTCTTTGTCACGCTGAAGACCTTTCCTTCCCAGCTGAGATTCGAACCTTACTACAAGTTCAAGTCTGTTCTGGCCGGATTACAAGGCTAGTTGTTCAACCTCCCATTTGTATGCAGATTTGTTGTTGTCTTGAATGAGACCAATCACTGTTGTATCATCTGCAAACTTCAGTACAAAGGGATCCTTTGAGATGCAGTCATTGGTATATGGAGAGAACAGCCCTCTCTAAGTGGTTTACAATGTTAGTATTTTGCCCCCAGCAATCTAGGTCCTCATTATCATTAAAATGCTTTGAAAAACACCCCTTTTGGATGCTTACCACAGCTCTGACTGACAAGTACTTTAACTGTAGCACATATTCAGGTACTCATCAATATTAAAGCTGTGAGTAACTGCTTATTTGCCATTCTGATTCAAAGGAAAAAGCTTTTCTTCCTCAGATTGCTTCATGTACTTGGAAATATTCTGAAGATATAAAGTGGAGGAAAACATGTCTGTGTTGGAAGTTAGAACTCCCCACTCCCGCTAGAGAAATATTTTGGTAGAAACTCAAGAGAGAAACTCAGCCCCACCTTTGTTAATGACCCATTAAGTCCCTTGGCTACCCTATTCTCCATAACAAAAGGTCTACCTCAAGTCAGAAACTCACCCCCCACCTTTGCATTAAGTCCTGGGCTAGTCAATAGAAGGATACCTCCATAATAGGATCTGCCCAAAGCCCCTTCACTGCATCACCAACCAAGCTTAGCACACAAACAGCCTACAATGCTAGCTATGACCCCCACCTCTTGGGAGTCTGACAACCAATCAGGATACATTTTTTTTAAATCCCATTTATATCCCGCCCTTCTCCAAAGACTCAGGGCGGCTTACAATGTGTTTAGCAACATTGCAACATTTCCTGCCACAGGTACTGGGGAAGGGGCCGGGCCAAACAGAGGGCATAAAACCAAGGGACTCTCAGCATCTCTGCCCTTTTTTTGCCCAGGAGCTCCAAGCCATGTGATCATGTCTACCATTAAACCATCTTTCCAAACAGCCTCCATGTTTCTAGTGTCTTTTTCCCCACTTGAAACTGAACCCAGATGGAAATTTCTTCATGCTGGTACAAATGAAATATTAGACATGATTTCTGAGAAGTCTACTTACAGTTCATTTTATAAGAGCACACACGGCTTTCTTAGTCTTCTACTGTTTCAAAATCACTCTGTGATCCATTTTTTGCCATGCTCTCCTCAGGCAACAGACAATGGTGAAGGCAGCATGGAGAGTGTAAAACAAACTGCAATTTTACACAATGTATGTACTCTGCATGTGCTAGAGGCATCTGGTATTGACACTTACCTCCTGTTCCTTGTTATAGAAAATGAAAAGAAAATGGATCACAAAGGACTTTGGGAAAACAGCCTCTCATAAAATAACTTT
Organism: Mimophis mahfalensis; assembly: GCA_032468015.1. NCBI lineage: Eukaryota > Metazoa > Chordata > Lepidosauria > Squamata > Mimophis > Mimophis mahfalensis. The sequence goes on along the minus strand of JANHFR010008456.1, from coordinate 10,114 downwards.
TGAGCAGATATGCAAGAAGACCATGTTTTCATGATGTGCGAGTCATGTTGTTTTCCTAGGTGACATGAACATCTGTTAGAATATAAAAAATATATTAATTGACTTCCATTTTTTTTTTAAAAAAAGAAATGATTTCTTTTTTAACAATGGCAGGCTAGGAGTATATGGAAGGAAAGAAAGACAAATTAAGCCTTATCTAATTCACTCAGATCCTGGGGCCTTTATATATGCATGTTTGCCTCAGATTCATTATGCTGACAAGCTAATGTTATTCATTGTTATAACTTGCTAGTAAATGAGTACATTTGAAATAACAAGCAGACCATTTGTAACATCAATGCCCACCCCAGATACAGTGGTTACCAGAGAAATTTGTCCACACACTCAAACCAGAAATAGGGCTTAGGCTTTTGATTGGTTAAAACTCATAGTCAGATAGCAAGTTAAATACAGTGGTCCCTCGACTTAAGAAATTAATCCGTTCCAAATGCATTTTTGGAAGTAGAAAAATTCGGAAGTCAAAAAAGTGGCTTCCCATTGAAATGCATTGGGAACAGATTAATTCATTCCAGAGCCTGGGAAAAAGACTCAGACTCCCAGTTTTTTGTGGAAACCTCTTTATGAGGTGCACTTTAAAGGCATGCAAAGTGCACAGCATAATTAGGTTTCTACAAAAAAAAATTAAAAAAAGAACTTTACCAGCCGTTCAGGACCGGGTCGTAAGTTGAGGAAACCGCGGCTGTCATTCGGAAGTCAGGGAAACCGCGGCTAAAAATGCTGGCAGTTTCCCCGTTCGGATGTTGAAAAGTTTGGGTGTTGAGTTATTCGTAACTCGAGGGACCACTATATTGTTGACAAGGTGGCCTTAAAGCAATGATAAAAATATAGATTATTGCTTTCAAGAAACTCTTCTGCAATACGTTTTCTTTCAACTGGATTCTATGTTGGAACCTGTAACCAATAGCAGGGCAGAGATAGGAAGATACATTATTCAATGTATTTGTTTGTGTGTGTGAAGCCATGGAGAAATATCATAGATTTATCTGGGCTGAACACCCAAAGTATGTTGAAGATAGCTGCCTTTAATCTTTTCTAGAAGTTCAGAAATAGACGATTTGACAGTCTCGAGACATCTCCAAACTTTAAAATATTCAGTGCGCTAGTGGTTAAAACCATTTCAACCTATTAATCACCCATTCATTCTTGACTCTCTCTCTTCTTGCTTAATATTCATACTTCTTAAGTGTTACCCTATTCCAACTGATTGTTGTGATTCTCTTGAAATATCTAATTCTCATTTCAATATAACAAAATTAGGAGAAATTCCTTATTATATATAGCAATTTTGGTTTGGTTTTTTTTTTTACAAGATTTATTCTTTGTTATATATGAGCTGGGTTTGTTGGCTCAAAGTCAACAGCCCTGGCTCAAGACCTGAGCACTGTAGGACAGGGTGAGCTCTTGTTACTTGCTCCAGCTCTTACCAAAGTAGCTGTTCAAAAGCTTGCTAATGTAAATAGATAAATAGGTAGTACCTTGGTGGGATGGTAATAGGGTTTCATGCACCTCAGAAAATAGACATGCTGGCCACATGACAGTGGAAACTGTCTTTGGACAATGCCGATTCCCTAGATTAAGAAACAGAGATGAACATCTCTTCCTAGAGTTGGATATGAGTCTATGAGCTACTAAATTTTTACTATTATTTGCACATCTTCAAATCTCCCCTTTCATTTGCTCATCTTTGTTAAACATTCCATGAAGGCATTACACATATATCGATTTGCTCTATTTTTTTCATCATTTATTCATGATCTCCCATTTTTCTCTCTATTTTTCCTGGCAAACAAAACTACATCATAGATCAATACAAAATGTTGTATTATATGTAACATTCTGTGAAATTATTTCAGTTTTCAGTCAACATGGCATCATTTACATATATACTGCATACTTGTACATTCATCTTCCCAACTGATGCACTTCTAACCTCATCATAAATATTCCGTTAATTTATCCAGTGGTGGGATTCAAATTTTTTTACTACCGGTTCTGTGGGTGTGGCTTAGTGGGCATGGCTATGCTGTCGGCCAATCAGAAGTGGTATTTGCCAGTGTTGGCCAATCAGAGGTGGTACTTTCCCATTCTCTGAACAGTCAAAATTACTGCTACTGGTTCTCCAGAACCTGTCAGAACTGGCTGAATACCACCTCTGAATTTATCCATAAGAACCAAGGGGATATCACACATGCTGATTATATTCCCTACTGAATATTCTTTCATATGCTTTACTTCCATTTTATATAGCATTCATCTCACTTAGCAAGCAAACCTCATATTTATGTAAAACATCCCATAATCTAAGCCTAATATATTTTATCACATTTTCTCTAAATCAACAAACGTACAATAGTTTTTCCACATTCTTCTGTGTCTCAATGATCCGCTGAAGAATAAAATTCCTGTTTGTACACCGTCAATCACGCTAAATTTCCCAGATTTTGCTTTTTGTCAATTTTATACATTTTCAATCAGAATTTTGCCAAGCAATTACCTAGGGCAAATTTAATAAATAAATAAATAAATCCCACAGTAATTTTTTGCATTCGTTCTTGCTATTTATTTCTTTGTTAAAGAGGAACAGTAATAACTTTCTTCCAACTGTCAGGCACAGATGGAAATGTCATACCTATGTTAAAAAAAAAAATAAATTCCCCAGTGTGAAACATACATTTATTATTTCCTTTTCATCATTTTTTTTTCTTGGACAACAGTATAGTAATATGCTCAAGAGTGCGACTGAATGGAATAATTCATTCCAGCTCCACTCTTCAGCATATCACAAACATTCCAATACCATTCCCTAATATATATATTTTTTTGCAATATTCTCTTATTTTGATATGCCAGAAGCCTGCTTTTGCCAGAAGCTCCACAATCCGAAAGTAATGACACTATATGAAAGCTTCAACCCTTGCTTCCCATTGGTGAAGTTTTTGAAGAGGAAGTCTCTTGCCTTGACCTAGAGACTTTAGATTATTCCACCCCCTAGCAGAGCCTGCAGGTAAAAATGAGTTATCCAGCTTGCTGCTAGCTAAACACAAACAGTCAAACAGAAAGTATTTGGAAGAACACTTGACACATAATCTACTGAGGGACTGCAGATGTGAAATCTCAACCTGGGGCCTGATAGATGGAAAGTCAGAAAAATAATACATTCTGGCAGCTTTGCTGCATATGGAGAACTGCAGTGAAAGAACCAATTAGAAGGGAAAACTGTCCATCTGAGATGGCATCATACACTAAGACTGTTGGAGTGAAAGGGCCAACGATTGTTTTCATTGCCATGTGGATAAAGATGGGACACATGTTTTGGTAAATAGTAAAACTGTTTATTATATACAAAACTAGTTGATGTCCTGGCTTTGCCCGGGTATAATTAGGTCTGGGTTCCAATGTACTGAAGCCTGTGTAAAAGTTTCCAGGGTTGCTTTTAAGTCAATAAGGCTGTGACAAACCAGCTGAGACCTAAGTAGACTTCTATTTCTGAAGGGGGGGAAAAGCTTTCAAAGGAAGAATTATAACATTACCTCTCTTCAAATCGTCTCTTAGTGAAGCCTTAACAGAGTTTGGATCTGTTTTCTATCTGGGCATGTGCAGTACGACAATGGTAAGGTGACCAGATGCCAGCGGGATGGTGAGCGGTCTGGTGAGCGAGGGGGGGGGAACGGAACAGACGGACGGAAGGGAAGGACGGTGACGGCAGTGGTATGGGGGGAGGAGGAACCGTGGCGGCACAGCGGGACATTTTACAAAGAAGGCGTGACATGGGACAAATTAATAAAAAGTGTGACTGTCCCGCCAAAAGTGGGTCATCTGGTCACCTTAGACAATGGTGCAGCCTACAATTCCCAGCATTCTTTGGATGATCTCCTGCACATGCTCAGTGCACCTTTGCAGAAAAATGTCCATGGGGTAAGTAGTTTGGGACCATTTTTTACCCTGAAAAACTTGTCAACAGCCTTCCTGACACACACACACAGAGAGACCAGTATTTGTCATGGGAGTTTTTTTTTTCATCTTACTTCAACAGATCATGTCTAAATGTTGCTTTATTTTGATGGGGTATTACTAAAAGGGTAAAACACAATGATTGTAGAGGACAGGAAGGCCTGGAGGAACATTGTGCATAGGGTCATGATGGGTCGGACACGACTTCGCAACTAACAACAACAAAACACAATGAAGGCTATGAATTATCTTGAAAAATTTCTCTCTTGGTGATTTCCAAGTTCTTTCTCACTTACCAAAATTGCTTTCCATTATCTCACAGCTTCTGGATGATTGTACCATAGCAAATACAAGGGGGTATTGAGAAGTTCCTGGCTTTGCCCAGAAAGAACAGAGCCAGAGTTATGAAATAACACATTTATTCAACATATTCCTCCCTGAGACTGATGCACTTTTTTTGTCTTAATTGCCTCCTTCAGCTGGTCCAGAAGGTTAGCATAATACTGTCCGGTGATACTAGAGCCCTGAGGTAGGTAGTCCACCACCAGAATAACATCTTTGTCCCAGAAAACAGATGCCATGACCTGTTTGGCTGATTTCTATAAAGCCCTGAATGGCTTCGGACCGAAGTATTTGAGGGAACACCTGCTGCCGCTGTCATCTTCCCTCCGTCCGGTTCGCTCCCATAGGGAGGGCCTCCTTCAGGTGCTGCCGGTTAGGGAGTGCCGGTGGGTTGCACCTAGGGGGAGGACATTCTCGGTGGAGGCGCCCACCCATTGGAATGTGTTGCCTGTTGAGTTTCGTATGGCACCTGACCTCCAAACTTTCCGCCGAGAGTTGAAAATGTTTTTATTTACATCGGCTGGCCTGGATTGACAGGGTGGGGAGTTTTAATTTATTTTTAACTCATTTGTGGGGCTTGACTGTTTAATATTGTTTTAATTTTTATATTGTATGTTTTTTAATTGCCCTGTACACCGCCCTGAGTCCTTCGGGAGAAG
>JANHFR010008449.1:298091-317892 GCA_032468015.1 Mimophis mahfalensis | reverse complement strand
GGACTTCATATATGCCTTGGTTCTCCAGGTCAATTTTGTCTTTGGGGTTTCCTAGAATGGCTGCTATTTTTCTGTCTATATATATATATATATACACGTAGTACTAAAATTGGCATGACAGCTGCCCCATTACCTGGACGAGGTCGCTTATCTGGACCCATATCAACCAGGCTTCAGACCCGTGTACAGCACTGAAATGGCACCATCGACCATGGTGTCTTGCTGCATTGACTTGGGAGTGGGAGGCCCTGTTTTGCGGTGGTTCCACTCCTACCTCTCGGATCGGTCGCAGTTTGTGTTGACAGGGGGGCAGAGGCCCACCTCGAGACACCTCACTTGTGGGGTGCCTCAGGGGTCGGTTCTCTTTCCCCTTCTGTTCAACATTTACATGAAACTGCTGGGTGAGGTCATCTGTGGTTTTGGGGTGTGGTATCATCAGTACGCTGATGATACCCAGCTATACCTTTCCACCTCGAACCACCCCAACGATGCCGCTGACATGATGTCCCAAGGTCTGGAGGCCATACAGGTCTGGATGGGGATGAACAGGCTCAGACTCAACCCTTCCAAGACTGAGTGGCTGAGGTTCCCGGTGTCCCGTTTTGGTCATTGTGTTCCATTGTTGGCTATTGGGGGAGAGACCTTGACCCCCATGGAGAGGGCCCACAACTTGGGTGTCCTCCTGGATGTGTGGCTGTCTTTAGAGGACCACCTTACAGCCATCACCCAGGGGGCTTTCCACCAGGTTCGCCTGGTGTGCCAGTTGTGCCCCTTTCTGGATAGCGACGCCTTGTGCACAGTCACTCATGCCCTTGTCACCTCCTGGTTGGACTATTGTAACTCTCTCTACATGGGGCTCCCCTTGAAGAGTACCCGGAGGCTCCAACTGGTTCAAAATGCAGCCGCGAGGGTGGTTATGGGGGCTCCTTGGTGCCCCCATGTTACCCCCCTCTTGCGTGGTCTGCATTGGTTGCCAGTGGTCTTCCAGGTGCAATTCAAGGTTTTGGTCATGATCTTCAAAGCTCTCCATGGCTTAGAACCTGGGTACCTGCAAGACCAACTTCTGCCACCGGTAGCCTCCCACCGACCTGTCCGCTCCCACAGAGTTGGTCTCCTCAGGGTGCCATCAGCCACACAATGTCAGCTGGTGGCCCCCAGGGGGAGGGCCTTCTCTGTGGGAGGACCTGCCCTGTGGAACGAGCTCCCCCCAGAGTTACGGACAATCCTGGACCTGAAGACCTTCCGCCGCACCCTAAAGACCTGGCTTTTCAAGCAATCCGGCCTTGCCCGATGGGCATTGATTTTAAGGGGTTTTAATCTTTTGTCACAATTTTAAGATTAATCGAATTTAAATTTTTTAATTTATTTTTAATATTTATATTTTGTGTTTTTTAATATGCTGTAAGCTGCCCCAAGTCCTGCGGGAGATGGGCAACATATAAATTTGATTAATAAATAAATAATAAATAAATAAAATTCTTGTGTCTGTTTGTTTGTAACCTTCAATTGGGTGAAATTGGAAAGTACAGGGCAACCACTACTGAAGCAAGTAACTCAGATGGGCTAACTTACAGAATACCAGGAACCACAACTCCCTTGGGAATGAGGTTAAGGAAAGATGTGGCCATTTTAGTGTTACCTCACCTTCAGTCTACCGTTTCCAGGACCCCTTAGATTGCATGGCTCAAGGAAAGATGGGAGGGCAGGGCCGTATCCTCACCCTCTTGCCCACCTCCCTCTGGTCTCTGCAAGGCCTGTCAGGTGAGCACTGACTGGCATTTTTAAAACCGAGGGTGAAATTTGAACTCTCTTAACAGTGTTGGCTAGCAAGGGAAGGATGAGAGAGAAATCTGAATACCAGCTTGCAAGGTAGGGCAAGCTGGTAGTCAATAGATGTTGTTCCCTGAAGGGCAGGCACTTTTGGTGACAGGCCAAGATGGGGAGCAGGGGTGCAGTTTTCCTCATAATCCAGGCTCTCTGTGCTCCTCTTCCCCTCAGCAAAGCAGTAGGCAACTCTTATCGGTGGGCTGAGAAGAGAGGAGTAATTTCTGACAGTCCCTGCCAGCTTCCACAAGCAACGTCAATGGGAAAGCCACCACGAAGTTGGAAGTCACTCCTGCTCCACTAGTGGTCAATCTGTTTCTCCATTTAGGTAAGGAAATATATCTTAATGAATGACTTAATGTCCATGGAGATTCTCAATCATCCAGGTCATAGTTATCTCAAAGATGCTTTGGGATGACCCAATGGGTCATATGTTATCTAGTACAGGATTCTCCAGTCTGTGGGTCACAGCCCACCAGCGGGCCATGAGAGGTTTGTAATTGAGCCACAGAAATGGCCAGCGAGTCCCCACGTATACGCATCCTCACTTTTGTGAATGTGTGCATGCTCCATTTTGCATGAGTGGCAGGCACAGATGAACATTGCTCATGCAAATGCAGCTACACCTGCATACCTGCCAGCCCTCAATGCCAAACCATCTCCTTTCCCCTCCCACAGCAGTCTGCAAAGCCATAAATGCTGGAGAATTCTGATCTAGTATTTCTTATTTGGCACTACTAACTTCACTTAACAATCAAGTTGCCAGTCCCAGTTGTGATTACTAAACAAGGACTATCAGTGTATCGTTCTGGTGGTGTACAGGACCAATTAATATCTTCTGAACAGCACAACTCATTACTCATAAGTTATCTCAGTTTATACATTCTGTTTCCACTGCCTTCAGTATTTGTCATTTTTGAAGACATTAAAAAAAAACCCTACACACACACACACACACACACACACACACACACGTATTTTGATGCTCAACAAACTTTACTCAAATTATTCATATTTCTATTTATCATGATATTTAGTTACTGATGCTATTGAGATAACATGGAAGTCTAGGTCCTACTTGATAAAATGAACTGATAGTTTGAAAATTTTGAAATGAGCAATATAAATTGTCCTAGTTTTTACTTCCCTTAAAATGTTTGTGTTGTGGGAGGGTATTCATAGTCATGGCAAAAAGTTTGAGAGGCTCAATCATGTCTTGGGCACCACAACTTCTATTCATTTCGCCATATTTTCTTTTCAGAGTTGTGCTAATATATGTGAACTGACATTACATTTTCAAAACTAATGCAGTTGCTGAGAATACATTTAATTTTTGAGGCACAAGGGAATATTATTCTCAGAGAAATTAGCTTACATAGCTTAAATCAAGTTATTTTTGCGAACAGCTTTGATTATGGAATACCATGAAGAGTGTTCCTTGAAAGAAAAGTCTTTGCAAGTATGTTTTCCACTAATGTTAGAGTGGATGTTTGTCACATTTGTGACTAAGTAATAAAAATCTTCCCAAAATACTGCTCTCTTGTGTGATTAGGTTTGGAATTGCTTATATTTTGGTGCTATATCCCTAGAAGATAGAGCCAAAAGTGTCTGATAAAATATGGATGCCAAAAGCAATCTAGTTTTTTTATGATGAAGTACCTACTTAGCTGTTGTGCCTTGCACAGATCTTTAATTTCCTCTGCCTTTATTTACAACAGTAGAGCAGTAGGAAAATTTCTACAGCCTGTATCAAATATATTTCCACCCAAACTGTGCTCATTGCTGTTAGTTTTGTTCTGCCAGGGGGAAAAAAGTTTCAAGATTTGTTTGTGCACAGAGGCTAATTCTCTAAGTTCTTTTGAGCCTATAGCCATTCGCCCGTGATATTATCAAGCAAATATATTTTTACAAGGCCATTCCTTTTTGGGACAGATTAAAAAGTACAGTAATGCAGAATATTTGGTTGACAATTCAAAACAGGCTAGGAAATAATTTTCTGATAACAGCAAACTTGGCATTCCAGTGGTATAACATGTACTGTATATAGTAGAGCTTTGATATCTGCTGAAATGTGTATGCATGGTTATCTGAATAACAGCACTTTGTTATTCTGAAGAGGCAGAAAAGAATGAGCAAGCTGCAAGTGCTTTAAAATACTTATGGACAGATGTCTGGGGAGAACATACCTTATAGGTCAGATTATCAGTAAAAATTTGGAGTACCCCTGTCTCCATTTTTGCTAGGCTTGTGCAATTAGGCATAAAGCTATCATTACAGATGTTTCAGCTGGTTTATAGAGAAAGCAGATTGTGTAGCTTCTCACCAAAAGGTATTGAAAAAACATGTAATAATATAAATAAAATGATGAAATGGAGTCTGGCTTTAGACATTAAGCTTATTTTCAGAAGCAAAAACTTACTGAAAACATGCCATGATTGTGCTATGACATCACACACATCCATATAAAAGTTCAAACGTTGGCATTCTGCCTTGCGAGAAATTATGACTTTAGTCTTGGCAGTTCAGGACAGACAGTGCCTCAAGGAGAAAAATCCAGCTCTCATATTTCTCTATGATAAAAATGTCCTTGGAAGCCATTTAAGGCACAGCTGTTGGGATGAAAGACTATAGGATATGTATGCATTACCTACTTTGCATAGAACGCTTTTGTTTTTAAGAAACACCATTTCAGTGTTAAATGGATTGGATCCTGGTGGAGTCAGACTTACCAAAATCAATCAATTTAACTTAAATATCTCTAAAGTTGCAATGATTTAAACAGGGGTTCTTTAAGTAGGGTTTCATCTGCTTCTAATCCTACCTCGTCCAATAAACTGTGATTATCTTATTCCTGTTTTTTTAAAAAAAACGTGATGACAAAAAGTCCTTGTTCAGAGTACGATTTATATAATAGACCTTGGACATATATAAAAGGAATTAGGCTGTCAGTAAGAGCAACAAAAAAAGGATCTTCTGCTGCCCTTTAAAATTACCCCCCCCCCCCCCACACACACACACTCTATTTCATTTTGTAGCAGCTACCACTGATATTAGAAGTAACACCTGCCACCCAAAAGAGTTTTGAAAAGTATATTACCACTTGAAGCTTCTGCTTCTCACCTTTATATATTATCTATGCTCCCTATTGAGTTAAGCCAGACTTCCTAAGCTGCTGCTTTTCCGATTCATTCGCCTACAGTTCCCAACTTGCAGGGTCAAGATAATACTCACCACTTTGAGAGGGATGCTGGAAATTCTAGAAAAGCACATTTGGAAAGCAGCAGGGTGAGGAAGTGAATGAGAACTAGCTGACTCTCAGGTCCCTCAAACTATTGCTTGTCCTGTTTAGGAAATGAACAATTACAGAAACACAAGCATGAAAATCTTCCCAGCATCTTCCAGCTCAGTACCAGTACCCACTACATTTCAGAAAACAGAATTGTGGTCACCAGTTTGGGATCCCACTATGATCTGTTTCTTCTTCTGGGCATCTGCCATTGGATGAAAAAAAATAAAATAAACCTCCTCTTAATTTCTTCTGAAGCTTATATTTCACCTCCTTACTGTAGGTAGTTGATCCCACACATGATAAAGATATGTTCTTGTTCTTTAGTCAAACATGATATCATGGGCAGCTGTAGCTCAATTACCTGCAAGCAGACCACCTCAGATTGCCACTTGTCATTCCTCTGGGTCTTACCTTCTCAGAGAAGACATATTCATTAAAGAGTATGAACTGTGTGCCAGTTTCATCATGGAATAAAAACAATACCATTACGGGATTGCCATTGCAGAATTAGTCTTTCTCACTTTGCCTTGAAACAATATTGGATCATTGTTGGCTTTTGAACAAAAGAGTGATGTAGGTCTGAATGATTGTTTGACACAGGCTAAGTTTATAAAATACACTGAACTTTGGTAAAGTGAATGTGACCAGCTTGTTGTTCAATGTGCTGATGGAAACTAAGCATTGCCCTACCAGCCATCTGATAAGGCTATATATTATGCTTCTTTGCTTTTAAATTATATATTATATAAATATAACTAATGCTTTTGGAATATTTGGTACATCAGTAATTTCCAGATAATGCAGCAATAGAATAGGCCTGTGATGGCAAACCTATGGCCCGTGTGCCAGAGGTGGCACATAGAGCCCTCTCTGTGGACACGAAGCCCTCATCCCAGCTCAGTTCCGCCGTGCATGCATGCATGCCCCCCTGCCAGCCAGCTGGTCTTCAGGTCTCTGCAGTGCATGTGGGGGGCGCATGCGGGGGACTCACATGCATGTATGGGGATGCATGTGGGGGATGTGCATGCATGCGCAGGGGTGGGATGCATTCATGGTGGGATCACATGCATGCATGGAGAGGGTCTGTGCATGGGGAATGTGTGTGCATTGCATTTGGGGGGTTTGCACATGCATGCATTCATGCACGTGTGCATATGCTTTGGGCACTCGGTGCCAAAAAGGTTAGCCATCCCTGGAATCGGCTCTACTTTATCTGAAACTCTTGATATCAATATGTGTAACTGTTCAATGTGTTGAAGTGGACATACTTTAGGGATGCAAGACAGGCATCATAGATGGTGTGGTATCCTAGTATTCCTTGTGGACTTCTTCTCAGAGCAAATTACAGAGATCAATTATGACAAGACCAAGAAAATAATTTTTGAAAATTGCCCTAATATCCAGAGATGGATACTAAATGGGCATGAACTGCAATTGAACAAATTATTTAAACATGTGGGGATAATATTTTGCACCACAAGAAGCCATAATGTGTATCAAAGGCATCTTTCAAAATGTAAAATGAGAAATTAACTTTGGATGCTCAAGTTCTTTTATACATCTTGGGGAGTATTATATATTTGAGCTTGAGCTATAACAAAGTATTCATATATCTTAGCATAAACACTAGTTTTAACATGCGCAGTTAAAAAAACCTTTTAGGTTTTGCTATTTAGTGACATTGATTTTATAGACTTAATTCTCATAATTCTGTTATAGTATATCACTGTACTTAACAGTTGTATAAATACACCTTATTTGGATCTCACTATATTTTATATTTTACTTTGTTATTTATTGGTCATTATAACTGAAATAAAACTTCTAGTTTTATCCTTCTCAGCAGTGAGAGCAGTTGGCAAGGCTAAGTGATACAACTCCAGCTTTCTAGTTGTTTTATGTCTATGCCTAACGAAGTAAAATACAGCCAGCCATTATACTAGGCAACCTCAACTTCTGCCCTTTCTGAGAGCCACTAGAGTGAGTGCACAGTTTTTGTTTCGGAAACATGATACGGATCAAACGCTATGAGGAATATATCCAATCTTGCCTAGTTCTCATCAAGGGCTACTGGTTGATACAATAGCAAATCTACCTAGACGGAAAGACAACTTAAGAGCTCAAAGTGCTCCCCTGGTGGCAATTCCCAGAGTTCTTAGCCAGTGTACACTTTACCTGGGACGCCTTAAGAATTGTAAAAGTTGCTGTCCCCAAACATCTGGAAGGTGGGATATACAGGTTGGGGAAGGTTGCAAGATGCTTGGAGTTAAGGATGTTTAGACTCTGCAGGATGGATGAAAACAAGGACAGAAAAAGGCCCCCTCAAGTCAAAGCCTTTTTCAAGCCGTTAATAGCAAAACAGCTAAGATATTAGAACTTGATGCAGTTCAGAGCCTTGAGGTTAACTGGGATCAATTTAATCCTTCCCCACAGTGCATGGCTGTAATTGTTGATCTATTAGGATCTTAATTGTACTGGGAGAATGCCAGCCCTAAGAAGCAATTAATGTATTCACCAGATTTGAAAGAATGAATATAGCTTTGGGATGTCTACCTTTGTCAGTACATCTGCCTTCGGGAAATGTATACTGAACGACACTGACCAAACATTTGGCCTTCCAAGCATACATTTAACACTTTAGATTACCTAGCCAAACATTAAATGCTACAGGTTTTCTTAAAATCACACCTATCAGAGCTCACCATAGCATGGTGAACTATTTAACAGATAAATAGAAGCAAGGGCTATTGGTCATACTAAAATGTCCATTAAGTCCATATTTTGCATATGTCTATGCCAGCACAGAATGCACATTTTATGTATTTATGCATACAAAAGATGGGAATGAGATATTATGCATGCTATTTTATGTATTTTTGCACAGGTAACATGATAAGTGGAGTTTTATCCAGGTTCAAAAACATGCTGTGTGGCAATTTTGCCCTGAAACCAAAGCTTCCTAAACCCAGGTCCATTACATTGGGGATATTATAATGGTAAGATGAAGCTATTACAAACAGTTTTCAATGTGACAGACTTCAGGCTCAGCATGGAAATCAGGCTGCTGCTACCATTTCATGGTCTTTCCCCTTTTACTTGTTTGTTTTTCCAAAAAATTACCCCATTGTATTTTGCACATGCCTGACTCTATGTATTTACTCTAATCCAGTTCACAAAATTATATGCAAAAAAGCAAAACAAAACCCAAAACAAATGTAGCCTTTAAGTTCCCATTTTGTTCCTGTTGTAAGGAAGCTATTATCAGCCCAGTTGATTCTCTCAGCCTCTTTCCCTTCCCTGGTTGCAGACAAGAGATCCAAAGCAAGGTAGCTTTTAGTGGGATGATGGGGAAAAATAATCTTTCTTCTGCTGAGATAATGATGATGCCCCTTATTTTCTGCCAGGCTATGTTTTTCAGAGCTTGTAAAATGTAATTCAACATCTCATGTGGAATCAGTGATGAGTGCTAAAGCATAATTTCCCTGAAATGTGGTGCAAAGTTGTAACACAAGCTTTCTGAATTCTCCTTTCCGGAAAAAAATACTTATTTTTAAATGTATGCTTTGCTTTGCATTATGTTTAAAATCTCAGAATGGCTTAGAGCGAAAACTGCCAGAAATAATTCAGTAAGTTAATCAAATTCATAAACCACGAAAACAATACAGGTACTCCTCGACTTACGACCACAATTGAGCCCAAGCTTTCTGTTGTTAAGTGAGACATTTGGTGAGTGAGTTTTTCCCCCATTTTACAACCTTCCTTGTCACAGTTGTTAAGTGAATTGCAACAGTTGTTAAATTAGTAACCAAGTTGTTACTGAATCTGGCTTCCCCATTGACTGTGCTTGTCTGAAGGTCAAAAAAGGTGACCACGTGACCAAGGGATGATGCAACCATCAAAAATATGAACCAGGTGCCAAGGATCTGAATTTTGATTACATGACCAAGGGGTGCTGTAATGGTTGTAAGCATAAACAATGGTCATAAGTCACTTTTTTCAGTGCTCTTGTAACTTCGCACAGTCACTAAATGAATTGTTATAGGTTAAGGATTACCTGTACTATCCTCCATGAGGATTCTATGGCCATTCATTGGTCAAGGATAATGGATAAATGTACAGCTGATGGTGAAACTCTTCATGCTGAAATCCCATGCCTTACCAACGAGTTCATTTCCTAGAGTACTAACCTTTTCCATGAAGGATATGGAGCATCAGGAAGCCATTGAAAAGTCAGCAAGGCCTCCACAGTGGAGCACCAGCTGAGCAGACAGCTTCTCAGACCCTGAATTGGTGCCAGTTATTTCTGTCTTATGAACCTAAAGGAATATTTCTAACATGGCTGGAAAGATAGGGCAAAAGCCTTCAACTCCTCCTCTCTAAAATGTGTGCATTGAGAGTCCTTACCAGACCAGTAACTTTTACACTTGCCTTAACTTTTGATTCCTTCTTGAAGGACACCTTTCATAAATAAAATAAACTCTGCCTCTGGGAACAGCTAGCTAGACACTTCCAAAAGGTTCAGAAAAAGGACATGTCAAACCCTAGCGGACAGGATTGTCATAAAAGGTCAAATCACTTTCCTTCTCTGCCAGAGTTTGGGGTGCTGTTGCTTTTGATTTATTTTAATAAATCTTAAGACATGGACGATAGACCCCCACATATCAACAAGGAAGTAAGATTTCATAAATCTGAAATCAAGTATCCTCTTCTTTGTTCTACTTGCCATGCATGAGTCCTTCGGTAGGGGAATTAAAAGCAAAGTTTTCCCCTGTCCAGTCATCTCCAACTCTAGGGGTGGTGCTCATCTCCATTTCTTAGCCAAGGGAGCCAGCATTGTCCAAAGATGCTTCCCTTGTCATGTGGCCAGCATGACTATATACTGAGGCATAGGGAATGCTGTTGCTGTCCCACGAAGCAGTACCTATTTATCTACTCTCATTTGCATGCTTTCGAACTGCTAGGTTGGCAGGGGAACTAGACACTTGCTAACTGTTGCCCCTCTAGGCAAACAGAATGATGGGGGGGGGGGTGTTGGTGGTGTTTGTTTTGCTAAACCAAAGGATAAATCATATGCATACTACCCAGGTGTTTCCTCTTTCAGATTATGACAAAGCTAAATGCTAGAAAAGATCTTCTTCTGATGATCAACAAAGCAGTTCTGATTTCTTTACAGCAGAGGGCAGTGATATACATGATTTGAATTGCAGTGATATTTTGACTCAAAATTTAACATTGGGGTTTTTTTTTACAAGTTTATCAGGCACCTGCTTAATGTTGCCATTTTGCAGCTAAGGCAAGTTTCAAATGAGTTCACATCAAGGACTTGAATATTGTTCACCCAACTTCAAAATTTCTAATAAATCGAAATGTGCAATGGTTTTCCGGGTTTAGGAGAGATCAAGGAAAAGCTCCAGTTATATTTAAATCAGTGTTTTTCAAAGTTGGCAGCTTTTAGATGTGTGGTTGGAGAATTCTGGGAGTTGAAGTCCACACATATTAAAGTTGTTAAATTTGAAAAACAATGATTTAAAGCAAAGTCTTTTTCAGGCTGAACTCAGCTTTTCATGATTTCATGAACATGTTTACAGCTTTTCTGGGCAACAATACAGAAACACATTCTATTGCCATTTTGTGGGACTCTCCCAGCCAAGACCACCCAACTCAATTCTGCTCAGCCACAAAGATCAGCCAGCTGCTTCCACATGCAGCTACATTTACTGTACCTGCTTTCTAATGTCACTTTTCCAGATGAGCCAAATTGCCACGTAAAACAATATGCTGCTTAGTTTAGTCTCTGTTCTATAACAGCAATGACAACAATCTTCTTTTTCTGATTGAGAAGCCTCTATATACAAAGCATTCCTTGTAGGCAGATACTAGGGTACTGGACTGTGCTGCAAATCTGCGGTCTACTAGTAGCATCAATGAGCCAGAATCTTATGCATCCAGCCACCTTAGTACCAACATAGACATTTGCAGTCCTGATGTAACATGCCTAACTATGCACTCAGCTGAGGCTGAAGAGTTGTTTGCCAAATTGTTAGATTAGGTTTTACTTTTCCTTCAAGATATCAAAACAATGTACATATAGCATTATTTTTGCATATTCATAAATCTCGTGTACTAGGTTGAATTAAAAGACAGTATAACTTATGTCATAACGGACAAAGTCATCAAGTGAGACTGGTGGACTTGAACCTGCTTTCTGAACCTAATATAGCCCCATGACTGCCATCCCAATATGCCCTGCACTATATCAAGTTTCATGTTTAGACTTACAACCAACATCTGCTTGTGAAGAATGAATTCTATTGATTCCCATTTGTCTCCTTATTATATGTGTATTACAGCTGTTTTCCTTGATATGTGCCTTTATATATGTTACCGGTGGGCTATGACTTATTGTTTACAGTAATCTTCAATTTTTTATTTACTTTCTGAAGTTGGTTGTTGGTGGGTTCTTTTGTTCTTTCACTCTGCAGGTTAAGTTTTATGGAATACATATTTTATTGCAATAAACAGCTTTCAGTTATTTTTTTAGAGAGAAAACAGGAATGAGCAAATGAATGAAGAACAAATGAATAGTCAAATAATGATGGAATCAAGGCTCATATTCCTAACAACTATAGTATATCTCTTGAAGGATATTGCTGTTCAGGTTTTTTAATACATACTGATGAAGAAGAGGGAGGCAGCTCCCAACTGCGAATTAAATAAACAGTAGTCTGAAACACCATTCTCCTAGGAACAATATTTTTCAAAAGCAGGAATAGGTTTAGGAACAGGAGCAGAAGTCTCAGGCCCTGCTCAGTAAAAGCATAATAGATATTTCCATCTAACAAGGTCTTCCTCACCAAAACAAAATTAGGCCCAGGGTCTAAATTATGTAACTACGAGAGTGTTGAGAGATCATG
The DNA here is from genome assembly GCA_032468015.1 of Mimophis mahfalensis. NCBI lineage: Eukaryota > Metazoa > Chordata > Lepidosauria > Squamata > Mimophis > Mimophis mahfalensis. The sequence continues at coordinate 305,865 of JANHFR010008449.1, read as the reverse complement.
CTTCTATGTTTGATGGAGATTTGATTGCTCAGCTAGTATTCTGTGCAATAAAATCCTAGTTAAAAACACTCCATAGGTGCTCTTTAATAAGCCATTTCATTGCCCCAAAATTGTCATTCATGTCATTTTAGCATGTTTATTGTCAGCTAGACAACTCAACTCATCCCCAAGTAGATCTTGATACTTTGTATAATTTATCTCTTCTATTTTTTTACTTCTTCAAATGTCAGCGCAAGGCTATTTTACATCTTATCAACTGAAGTTTCTCTTTTAAGAGGGATTGGAATATTTACAATTGATTGTAAGTCATTTACATACTACTATACTAAACGGTAAGTCTAATACAAGCTCAAATGTATTAAAATATTAAACACTGAAAACAGCCCAATAAATTTAGCCCACTTGTTCTGTTAAGTAGATGTTAATACTTCTATTTTGTATTTGCTCACAGTTCAAATGTGCATATGCTTCCTTTTTTAAATATTTTTAACAGCAAATGCCTATTCAAAAGTATATCTAAATCTCCTTTTTTGTTGTAGTACAAGGAATCTGTCTTAACTGCCTTCTATTATGAAAGAAATCTCCACCTGGTAACCCCAGAATTCTGACAAAGGCAGTTCTCAGAATTCTAAGAGTTATAGGTCTCAGTATGTTCAACTGGGAAGGCAGCCAATCAGCTTTTGCTAAATATGGTCCAATACATGATTATAATGAAAGGAAACAGGTGTAATTTATATACAAACGTTTGCCAGGTTGCCTTAAGTACAGGGGCAAAAGGAAGGAGTCTGAAAGTGGACTATACTTACATGGACTTTAGGTTCTATTTGTTGAATACAACAGCACCAAATCAAAGTTCAGCGTTGTTACGTAGTACTTTCTTTTTTTGTGCCTTCAAGTCAGTCTTGATTACTGATAACTGCCTGGACTACTCCTTGTACTTTTCTTAGCTACGTTGTCAGAAGTACTTTGCCTCTTTCCAGGTGTGAAAGATCCAAGATCACCCAGCTGTCTATGGCTCTAAGGCAGGACTAGAACTCATGATCACCTGGCTTCTAGCCTGGTGCCTAAATTACTACACCCAAAAGTGCATTTCTTTTTTCAAAAGGATACTGGAGTTTCTTGGTTTTATTGCTTTGAAAATCTTTCACTTTTCATGCAAGAAGCTTCTTCAGTTCAGAACCTTTTGTCTTTTAGAAAAAGCACCTTTTGGACCTGGATAATTGAACATCTCCATAGATACTTTACTACACCAAATTCCTTCTCCATGTAGCATTGCACAAAACTTATTTTGTTATGATAATCACTTTATCATCTGTGCCAGTTGCAAGTAATAATAGAAGGAAAGTGGGGAAATGTGCAGAGATACCAAGACATGAAATAAACTGAATTTTATGTTATGGATGGGTAGGAAAGGAGCTTGTGCCGCTCTTTGAGGACTGCACTGACAAACACAGAGATATCTGCCCATAAGATTCTTCCTAATATGGTGCTGAGTGCTTAATTAATTGCTATGTGAAGCAAATTGGGAGACAAGATTCACAAGACAGTTCTATCTGATCTTGGAAACAAATTGGGTTCCCTAATTAGACTGACCCAAATCAACCCTTCGATTTGATCATCTGAACTAAATCAGCAATTTGAATGGGATCAACGCTAATCTACATCCATTTTATCGATTGATTATCAAGCCCCACTTAATTTCTTAGTTTGATTTCTAAGACCTTACAGAAGGATCAAGTTCCCAGAGGGATACCTATGGATTCTTTGGTCCTTGTATTCAGCAAATGTCTTGATCATACCTTAGCCTGCTGATGCTGGGTCAGTCTGGATATAGGAAGAAACCTTCCATTTTGGTCCTTGCTGTGTGACAAAATCTCTGCATGGAAATTAGGTGGCTCTGAACATGGATTATTTCCACCATCAATTAAATACAGTACATATCTATTCATCCAGGCTTTCTTTAAGTATCTTAATTGCCTGTCAGTTTAATAATTGTGATGTTGTAGTTTTTAGCTTTTAATCATTGAATTGTGTTATTTAACCATTTATTATATTATTAATATACATGATTTGACTATAAATTACCCGGAGATATCTGACAAACATGTTTGTTATTTAAATGACTCCTATTTTTCAGTGAAACATCCTTCACTGGGGGTTACCGTACTTACTTTATATGTGACATTGCATAAGTTTGAAAGGGAGAACATTAAAAAAAATCCAGCAAACTTATCTTGGATTCAACACACATCATTCATTAATTTCCAAAGGAATTATGTGGCTTAATTGAAAATCCATGGAAATTGCAAAAATAAAGGAATGGAGAAGCAATGTGCATCCTATGCTAAACCATAAAGCTGGTTTATTACTGAATGTACCACAAACCACAGCAGATTCGAGCAGGCAAGCCATCAGTGGCAAGCTTTGCTAAACTTAGTTTAACATGTAGATGTGACAGTCTGGCTTGTTTTCCTAGAAAAGAAAGTCCAGAGGATGATACCATAGTAAAGTCAATTCATGCTCATATATTATGCTGAATTTGGCTAACCAAGCCACAAATGGCTCCAGTGACCACTCAATGGCAATATGTTGACTATAAAGCCAGTATTATGGCATCAATATGTCATGCAATCATGTGTTTCAAACAACTGTGCAAGAATGTGTAATTTAGTGTATAAAAAATAACATCAATTACTCATTTTAATCAGACCAACATACATGGACTTATAACCCATAAGATTTTGTAATTTTAAAAGAATTTAAAATATTAAATAATATTATTAAGTTAAGTAATATATTAAAATATTAAAATAGTAAATAGTAAAAATATTAAAATATATGACCTGTAAAAACTGTTGTAAAGAAGATTTATACTTCAGCATAGTTTGAAGAAGGCTACTTTTTATTACATTTTTCATCTTTTGAGATCTGGCCTTAATCTTCTTTCCTTACTATTTTGTACTGCCTTCCTTTTTATTGTTCTAAGGCAGCAAACAAAAATGGGAGTTTCTCTATACCCCACACATTCTTGCTAGAGATGGGCTATGCAACACCAGTTGTCATCGTTATGTAAGGATAGGAAAAATTCCTGCCCAAAACTCTGGAAAACTGGTAGTTAATGTAGACCTTTCTTTTGAGATCTGAATAAATCTCCAAATGTTTAGAGTAATTCCTATCACTTCTGACTATTGGCAATATCATCAGGATCCTAATGGGGTTGTACTGAAAAGAAATGGAAAAATATTGTTTGTGACCAAAGGAAGCAGCTAGAGCCGAATTACCTGGGCCAACTGATTTAGATGTTTTATTTATGTTCCCTATTCTGGTAGCTTTGTATTCATTTTCTTGTTAAAACAAGATACTAGATACATGTAGGATATAGAGGAAAATGTAGGGAAAATACTTCTACTTTTCACTACAAGTAGTCCTTGTTTAATGACTATTCATTTAGTGACTGTTTGAAGTTATGATAGCACTGAAAAAAGTGGCTTAAAACCATAGCCCTTGCTGGTTTTAGTGTCCAGCATATTCATGTTTTCATTTTAGAAGGCCCAGGTTCTGTATTTTTCAGCAGACTCCCCAGAAAGGGGCAAAGAGGTGGGAAGAAAAGGATACTGAAAAATCTTGTTTTTTCAATTCTGCATTTCCCTGGAAAATGCCTTATAACAAAAACAATGCCAAATGGCCACTGCCAACATCTTGGGAATTTAAGAGATTTTTTATATTATTTCACTGCTGCAAGATTATATCTGTTCTTGTCAGTCATATCTTACGTCTTGCACAAGTTTAGCTAGTATCACTGTCTTAAGAGGCTTAATCTCTTGAATCTGGTGTAAAATATGCCAAGTGAAATAAAAACTGCTACAGACTTGTTTTCCCTCCGGTGCAGTTAAGTGGCAACCAGCCATTCAAACATGAAAAGGTTCCCAAGGCAGAGCAGTTTAACGTATAAGTAAATTTGGCCCTTACCACAAGAATACACCACAACGCAATATACCAACTTGTGAACATTCCCATCCCACAAAGCAAGCATGTTGTTAAATAATATACTGGGGGGGGGGGGGGAAATCAGGTTTTTTTTTCAACATATTAAGCTGAGATAAACCATGCAATTTACTCAGATTATATAATATTATGTGTAGATATTATACGAGTAAACTATGAGACGATTACCCACTCCCGTGAATGTCTGCAACACCCCCGTGTCTGCATTTTAAGCCCAGCCCAGGCTGCAAAGTTCTGGCATTCTTTTCACTTGATGAAAAAATCAATAGAAACCTAATGGATCTTGGTGCACTGCCCCTTGGGGAAAAAAATGTTGGCCCTGACAGCCTTCAACAATTACTCTTTAAGCAGGACTAATAATGCTGACTTCTGCTCCGGCTTCTTTTAAACTCTGATATGGCTGCCTGCCTTATTAATACAGTATTATCAGGTGCTTTATGAAGACAGAGACTCCCAGCTTTCTGATGCTAATAATAGCCCCAGAACCGCTGGACAAGAGAGTCAATAATTGTAAGCTGGAGAGCTTATCAGAGGTGGACTTCTCTGCATACAAATCTTCTTTAAAGAATGCCTAGTGTCAGTAAACAATTTTATTACTGACTATTTATATTGGTTTCCCTTTATCCTCACAGATCTGATGGTAAATCACCCACCTGAGTGCTATTCATTCAGGGTCTCTGATAGTTAACAAACCAGTCACAGCCACCCGTGTAGTGGAACAGGTGTATTGATTTCCCCCAAACCAAAGGAGAGGGTCAGGAGCGAAAGTATGGACTTTTCATTATAGGAGAAGCCGACAATGGAGAAGGAGAGATTCTTTTTGCTGCATTTGAATGAAGGAAAGTCAATCTAGTGCAAAACCAAAGAGTATGAACTCCAAAGCAGACTGCTTAATATTGGAGCAAGACAGGCTAAGAAGGGAAGGCCAGTGTCCCAGGAGACTATCACCGCCCTACAGGTGAAGCAATAAATCCCATTTTGCACCTTCTAATTCTGCCACTGAACTGCACAAAAGTGAATATTGCTGAAAGAATTCACCAGATGTCCCAAAGGTGCTTTTTTCAGAGGCACCTGGACTTTCTGGGTTTTCTTTTTAAGACGTTTTGCTTCTCATCCTAGAAGCTTCTCCAGCTCTGACTGGATGGTGGGGAATGGAAGGATTTATACTTCTTGCAGACAGCTGATCATTTGCATTCTTTTAGAGCAGGGTTGTCAAACTCACATTGCCATGTGGGTGTCATGTTCCCCCCCTTCGCTAAACTGGGTGTGGGTGTGGCCAGCACATGATGCATCCGGCCCATGGGCTGGGAGTTTGACAGCCCTGTTTTAGAGAGTTGTCAAGGCTCTCCTGGAGGTTTATCTTTTGTCAGGTTCATCTGAGTAGTGTAAATGGGTGTGGAGCCTTCTGGGAACTGTTGAAAGCTGAAGAATCTTCTTGGATGGGAAGATGAAACGTCTTCAAAGAAAAATCAGAAAGTCCAGTTGAGTCTTGAAAAAGCACCCTTGGGACCATCATGACCGGGATGACTGAGAATCTCCATAGAATTCACCAGATACTGATATTTACAAACAGCTCAGGATTCATCAGCATCCTGACTAAAATTAGGAGTGTGAATGTTTCATTCAGACTCTAGAAATTTAGACTCAAATACAGCTGAGTCATTAAGTTTACTGGATGATCTGGAACCACACACATCTTTCAGTTTAATCTTCTTTGAAGGATTGTCAGGAAATAATATGGCATAGGGTTTTATGGAAATTACTGAAAAAGAATTTTAGAGTGGGGGCTCAAGCTAAAAGCCCCTAACCCAATAAACATTCCCAGGGAAACTAAAACTATCATCCCGGCCATAAAACATACTGAAGGCCAAGAAATGCTGATAAGCTGAGAAAAGATACTGGGAAAGAAGCAAAACTTTGGAAAGCCAAGCAAAAGTGAATCCCGCAAAAGAAATTGTGCTATTGGAAAACTGCCTTTGTTCTTCCAAAGTCTCTTCTTTCTAATCCCGCTTTATTACCTCATAGTTACATCTGATTACCTCACTAGGCACATGATAGCCAATCAAATACTTGCTTTTGCTCACACCCAGCCACACACCTTGCTGTGGTATCCCATTATATACAAATTATTGCATAAATCTGTAAAAAAGCAAGTTTATTTCCTCCACGGCTTTGAATAAATTTGTGCTTCAACATAATGCAACCTATTATTCAGTTCAAACAGAGTCTGGGAAAATTCTCTGTCACTATCAAAGATCTCTTTAGAAGAAAGGTAAAAAGATAAAGGAGTCCCTGCTTATTTTACTTTGCTAGTCATTGCAATGCGGTGCTCATTTTTGTTTCAAGGCCATTGAGACAGCACTGTCCAAAGACATTTCCAGGCATATGACCAGCATGACATCATGGGGTGCTGTAACGTTCCCACCAAAGTGCTACCTATTTATCTACTTGTATTTGCATGCTTTCAAACTGCTAGGTTGGCAGGAGCTGGGGCAAGGATGGGAACTCAACCTCTCACATGGTGCTCGGGTCTCTTTCCATCCGACAAACCAAGACTTTTAACTGCTGACCCACTACGCTGCCCTTTTCTTCTCCTTTCAAAGAAAAGCGGGATATAAATGTACTGTTACAGATCGGTACGTAAATTTGAAAATAGTGCAGCATCTGACAGATAGTTAGGCAGGTTTTCCAAAAGACACCAGGATCTGAGGAGCATTTCAAAGGATGAGAAAATATGTAGCATTGTTCTTTTGGTATGAAAATGATGCAAATGAAACTAGGTCATATACATATGAGGGGGTGCTGAGAAGTTCCTGGCTTTTCCCCCTTCCAGTTGAAATAGAAAAATGAGTATAGGGACATATGACAGCCTAATATCTTAGTATGTAACTGTGCAAATATCAGGTCTTTGTGATTCTTAAAACTGTTTTTTCTTTTAGTGAGCAGCTGTGATGGCAGAGGCACGTTGTTGGAGTCACAGGCCATCATGAAGTTTTTGTTTCTCCAGGGAAAGTCAGCAAAGGACATTCACACTGAGATGTCACAAACACTGGGGGAGAAGTACCCTTCCTATAGCACTGTCAAAACCTGGATATCTCGTTTCAAGACTGGGCATTTCACCATTGAAGGTGAGCCCCCCAACCTCAAGTGACCGGCAACCTGTAATGCTGTCCATGAGCTGATTATTGAGGACTGGTGAATATCTGCAAAGAAGATAGCCCAGATACTTAACATCTCATGGGAGCGTGTTGGGTTTATCAACACTATCCTAGACATGCACAAGCTTTCAGCAAAGTGGGTGCCAAAATGTTTAAACAGTGATCAGAAGGAACAAGTTGAAGCATCCGAAGCTGTTTTAGCCCATTTTGAAGCAGCACAGGACTTTTTGGCTAAGTTAGTGACTGAGGATCAAATCTGGCTCTACATCTATGATCCTGAAACCAAGGAACAGCAAAAGGAATGGTGCCACAATGGGTCCCCATAAGCCAAAGAAGTTCCGAACCCAGAAATTGGCTGAAAAGGTCATGGCGTCCATTTTCTGGGACAAAGATGGTATTCTGTTGGTGGACTACCTACCTCAGGTCTCTAGTATCACTGGATGGTATTATGTTAACCTCCTGGACCAGCTGAAGGAGGCAGTTAAGATGAAACACTGTGGAAAGCTGACCAAAGGGATCCTTTTTTTGCAGGACAATGCACCTGTGCACACATCCAATGTTGTGCCTGCCAAATTATACACCCTGGGTTTCCAATTGGTCCACCATCCCCC
>JANHFR010008449.1:152742-165618 GCA_032468015.1 Mimophis mahfalensis | reverse complement strand
TAACAGTTTTATTTTAAGGGGGGGGGGAATCATATTGGGCAATCATCTGGCTCAGAGCAATCTTTTGTCTGCTCATGCTTAACTGCTTCTCAACACTTATACTTCCTCATCATCAGATCCAGTCTAAGCAAATTGTAGCAGGAACAGGATTGGCCCCTGCTGTCATAGTGGCTCAACCCAAAAACGTGGGTAAGAAAAGGCAACCTCCTCATAAGGCTCAGAGCAGCCCAGCTGGAGTGCTAGCAATACTCAGAAAACGGCCCCCAAGTGACACTATTTGAAATGGTAAACTTTTATTCTGGGATCAGATCCAAGCTCTTGCAACTCATGTTTTGTTTTGAATACCAAAAATGCCACTTGTGACTGCTAAGCTGGAGAAGACTGGCATGTAATACAACATTTACTTTAGAGTATTTCCCATTATACTCGAGGGGATTTATTTTCACAACAATATCCAGAGGTTAATACATTATTCATGCTTAATTACATTTTGAAGATTTCTTTGTTATCAAAGTCACACAGAATATACTGGCTCAGCTAGAATCATAAAAGAGATTGTTTTGACATGTTCATCTGTCATCTGAACAAAAGTTAAATAATGCATTTCTGTTGTATAATCTCCCTGAAGAATATTAGTTTTATTGTAAATTAAAACATATAAAAGAACTTACCCAGAGGACTGGCTTTGGGTAAAAGCAGAGATAAATCCATTTTGGGAATTTTAGGAAGCGTCTGTATGTAGCTTTTAGCCTAAAAGAAACAACATTTTCATAAAGCCATATAAATGTCACCTTGAAAAGTTACATCATAATCAACTCTTTATAGATTGATTAGAAGCCCACATATCAGCCATACACTTCTTTTATACAAAGTATCCGAAGGTCCACATTAGCCTCCTTTGAGCTGCATTGTACATAAGACAAAGTAATAATATTACTGCAGTAAGAATAATATAATATGACTTCATGGCTCCTAATAGTTGCATCTGTCTTTATATCAAGATGGAAGCTTGTAATCTAATGTATAACATGCTGCCTAATTTCATATAATGAGAGAGTTCAGAAAGCAGAGAAACTATTCAGCCTTCTAAAGAGAGTAGCCTCTTGCCCCTGCTAGTTAACTAGGTAAGGAGGGCAATATAGAAAATGGGATTCAGGAAGAGAAAGAAAGAACGTCGTTCATCCATATTTGGCTTTGGTGCTGCTCATCTTAAGAGCAATGATTGACACTTCAAAAAAACATCTTTATGGTGCAGATGACGGTTTCTGCCTGTTTGTCCTGACTTCCCCAAGTAAATAAGGTGCAATACTAAACAAAAATTAAACCAAAGTAGGATTTACTAGCAAATAAAAATGCATAGTATTCCATCTTCCGTTTATGGAAGTGAGACATTTCAATTTCCTGATCTCTGAATATCTGCATTCCTTTGCCATTTTCAAAAGAAGAATTTGTCAATCTACAAAGATACTTTCTCATGCTATGTTTATAGTTAGCAGCCTAGCACACTCCAGATTATTTTGTTCAACACTTTTGTCATTACTTTTTTTCCATTTTTACAAGGCAATATCCTATCCATGACAGGAAAACCTTCTTATCCTGGGCGGGAAGCCATCTTTCCTCAGGCCGTGTACAGAACAGGCAATCTAGGACCATTTTCCCCTCCCAGTTCTGCTTTAGAGAAGGAAAGTGCACCTGTAGATGTCTTTCTCCAACTGTTACAACACCAGTGTTTCATTTAACTTCAGAGTTGGTACTCAGTGATTTTTGTCTGGAGCTGAATGCACCCAACAATCCTCAACAGCGACGCAGAAATAAACAAGTACTCATGAATATTAAAAACGCATATTATAAATCTCAAAGGTTATTAAAACAAAATGCTTGTGTAATATCATTCAGTTTTCTTGTCAGAGAAGCTTACAAGGGTGGCAGTTTAAAGTACTAGATTAACACTAGGAAGATACCCATCGCATCAGTTTTCTCTATTTTATCTGACAGGGAAGATTAATGGGGCTATGAGAAAGCTCATTACTTTGAGTTAATTGGAAGAGTGGTGGGATACATATGTACAATAACAGTTGACATCATTTATAAAAGTTGAGTAGAAAGTTAAACTTTCTAAAACAAGCACATATGAGTTTGCCTCTAAAATGCAAAATAGAGCATCTTACCGCTTTGTCTTCCAGTTTTTGCACAAACTCCTCTCCGGGGCTTCCTGTCACTTTCAGGATCTGGGTGAGCTGATCAAGATCTGGCAGGCTGAATCAAGTACTACCAACAGAGGCCAGACGTTGAATTTGACAAAAAAATCCCCTTCGTAAATGGTTCCATTTACCATACATTTATCCTACTTTTTCTATAAAATGGCAAGGTATATAGCTTGCTTCCGTACCTCATTGTTGGCATCACTAGGCTGAGAGATACTGAATCTTTCCTGCTAGAGCATTGATTGTTAGGGAGAATAAAGCCTGCAACCACAATCATTTGTGTTATAGATAGTCCTCAGCTTACAACAGTTCATTTAGTGACCATTCAAAGTTACATCACTGAAAAAAGTGACTTATGACCATTCTCACCCTTAGGACCATTCCTGCGTCCCCATAGTGACGGGGCCAAAATTCAGATGCTTGTCAACTATATTTATGATGGCTGCAGTGTCTTGGGATCGTGTGATCCCCTTTTGCAACCTTCTGACAAGCAAAGTCAATGGGTAAACCAGATTCACTTAACAACCGTGTTACTCACTTAACAATGATTCACTTAATAAATGTGGCAAGAAAGGTTGTAGAATGGGGCAAAGCTCATGTAACAAATGTCTCACTTTGCAGTGTAAGTTTTGGGCTCAATTGTGGTTGTAAGTTGAGGACTACCTATAATATGAAAAACTTCAGTATATCAATTTATATCAGAAATGTCTAACAGCATAATCTCCTACCTAAAAATTTAAATGCCTTTCCATCAATGTGCAGGTCAGTTCTCAGGTTGCTGAAGAGACTGGCACAAGATCCAAGCAGTGAGCAGATGTAGGCTGTCTCACCCGCATAGAAGCAGCAGGCCTCTCCCCACTTCCTAGCCCCCTCCACCATAGGCACAATCAAGGGTTTACTGACTTATGTGAAAGAGCAGCAGTTGTTAGAATTCCTGTGTGTACTTGTGTACCTTAGCTTTCCGTCTAGTGAATCTTGGAACTCTGCAGAGAAGGAAAGAAGAAAGAGGGGGTGCTGGGTGTGGTGGGTGTGGTGGCTATACTTATAGAAGACTTTATAAATGTGGATCTGGTTGAATTGTGTCATATCACATGTTTAAACCGAACATGTTTAAACCAAACATGTTCGGTTTAAAGAGCTGCAGAGAGAGCTGTGAAGAAATTGAGATCTGATGGCTGAAATGTGAGGACTATTAACCATGGAACAACTTGCCTTCAGAAATCGTGGGCAGTCCGTCACTGGAGGTTTTTAAGACTAGGCATTTATCTGAAATAGTATAGGTTCTGCTTGAGCAGCAGGCTGGACTAGAAGACCTTCAAGGTCCCTTCCAGCTCTATTTTATTCATTCATTCACCTTTCAAAGCCAAGCATGGCTTTTCTCAGATCATGCATCAGCTGCTAAGGGCACCTCCATGAGTAGGAATAGTTTTAAGGTGTTGCTGACAAATACAACATGTCCCCCCATACTTGTTCTTAACCCCATTTTTCCTACCATACCGTGATCTCTTCCCCATCTGAATAGACAGGAGCTATGTTGGTGCTCAATGCTTCCTGAAGTAATGTTTGCTTTTGAAAGTGAAGCCTTGCACAAACTATTATATATTGACTTTAACACAGCTAAAGATCCACCCATGATGAACATCAAGCATCAAAGGGAAAGAGAAACATTAAATAACCTTGTTTGCCACAACTTTGCTATTAATTAAAACCCTGTAATATGTGAAAATAGCTTTTCATACTTGATTTCTTCCTACCGGTAACCCTCTATGTTATTTGTATTTTCAGTCCAAACGGTGAGAGCATCAGTTTCAGACAGGGGCACAGAGAAGGATACAGTCTTTACCCTTAAACAGAGTTTTCCCAGTCAACATTTCTGCCATGATACAGCCAACAGACCAGATGTCCACTGTTTGAAAGAGAGAAATATACAAGAAAGGATTTAATGCTAAGATTTGAAATAGCAGCATTGAAAACGTAAATACACATTTAATCTATACTTGTAACAGATCTGATTGTTTACAAGTTACATTACTGTACCTTTAGCTATCAGATCTGGGCTGCAAAAATCCAAACAAGTTGCATCCAAGAGATGTAGAAAAGTCTAACTCTTTGCTGCCATCTTGTGATTGTCCAGATTTTTTCAGCATAAAGCTGATAGTCCAACTTGTAATATTATCTTTTATTATTCCTATTATATGGTTTTGAAATCCTCTTTAAGTGCTATGAGGCAATGAACTATTTTGCACAAAGGAAGTTTTTCCCCAACTTGCTGCACACATGCACATGAGCACGCACACACACACACACACACACACACACACACACACACTATGGGCTGTGTCTAACCAACAACCTAGCCAGCAATTCTCTGATCCTGCTTGTAGAGGATTGGGGTGTTGAAGAGCAAGCCATTTTGAGGACACTATAATGGGCAAATGTGTATTCAGATTTTTCCCATCCTTATTTGGTTACACAAAATACATGGCTGGCACTTATGGTTTTTTCAAATATTTCAGCTTCATTTTATTCAAAGGTGAAATGCATTAGACTAACAAAATAACTTTTTCACAGTAGTAATAGTTTTGTCAACAGTTGCATTTGAAGCACGTATGTCCACATATCATAATCAGTAGTGGTATCCTACCGGTTCAGCCCAGTTCAGCTGAACTGGTGATGATTATTAGGGGTGGTTCGCTGAACCTCCATAAATCACCCCTGGGTGGCCCCGCCAACCTGCCCCGCCCCCACCCTTTCCATTTTTAAGCTCCTCTGATTTGTGCGGCAGAACTAGTTGTTGCGAGAATCAGCTGAGCTCCAGCCTTTGAAGCCCAGGAAACATGCTGTTCCCATCTGTTTCTGCTCTCTGAAGCAGCGGAGGCTGCAGAGCTCAGAGAAACAGCTTCCACACTGCTCTGGAGAGCAGAAATAGATGGGAGCAGCATGTTCCCTGGGCTTCAAAAGCAACGCATGTGCACATGTGCGCATGTGCGTGCCCCCGCGCTTATATTTAGTGAACCGGTGGTGGGATTTTTTGAATCCCACCACTGATCACAATGCAATTGAGTTAGAAATTACTCATGTTGATTAATTAACCAGGAGGCACAGAACAGGTTTCTGTTCTATTCTCTGCAAAATAATTGGACTGAATTAATCTGAGTTTTAGGAATAATAGCAGTGAAAATAAAATTACGTAACACAGTCCATGGTAGCTGCTTGCAGTTTATGGAAGGTGAGAATTCATTTTAGATGAAATATTTCTATCTGGGTATAAGTATCACTGAAAAGAATACAACTTCTCAGAAAGCAAAGTACGATAAGCATAGTACTTTAATTAATGGGCATATCATTTGCAAAGCTATATACTATGTTTTACAAAACTGTAATTATTGGGCTTGTGCAATTTGAATGCCACAGTTTTACATAATCTGAATTAGGTCACACTGTGAGGGTTTGTATTGTACTTATTGAAAAAGGGGGAGAATTAAATACATTTAAAAATCATACAGAAACTTCAAAGTTAGCCAATAATCCACAATTTACTAAGAATTTCCCAACACCCCTAAGGAATAAATAATTTAACCCACCAGTCTGGTTGTAATGCATCCAGTTCAGAATCACTTCAGGTGCTCTGTACCAACGAGTTACAACATAACCTGTCATCTCTGTGTCTGTATGCCTTGCTAAGCCAAAATCCAAGATCTAAATACATGAAAAATTGTTTTGTGCAATGAGAAATTTACAGAACAGTGTTGCCATATATCCAAGGAAATAGCCAAAAAAAAAAAAAAGATTTTGTTTTTTCAGAATGTTCCACAAAGTTTCTTAAGTTCTTCCTAGAAACAACAGATTGCTATTACAAAGCAATTGCTTCTTTTTAACACAGTGGTGACTAAAAGCACCCTCAGTTAGCTTTAAGGATGCCAGCTGAGGGCCTTTCCCCATTGTTGAGCCAAAGAGCAATCCGCCCATCTTTGAGTCAGCAGGAAACTACACTGGCTTGAAATGTGCTGCCTAATTACAATGCCTAGCCTGCCTCTGTTGCCATCTGTTTCAAGTCACCATCAACTTGTGTCATCTCGATGCTGTGGGTACAGCACGTGATAAGCCAACAATTAGTTGATCCCTCTGGCTGTGCTGACCTCCCTCTTCAGCATATCACCAGTCACAGCACTGCAGCAGGACAAGATCTGTCATCTCTCCTACCTGTGCCCTACCTGGCATCCCGTTCTGTCATAATCCATATGGAATAATTTTAAAAAAAACCCAGGCTGGAATCAAGAAGAACTCTGGATTAAAAAGAATAGCACTTGTTTAGGGCTTCCCCCTTCTTCCTTCTTTAGATATAACACAAATGCCAGTTTTCAGTCTTCTGTGCAAAAGAGGGGTTGATCCTATCATTCTGTGCTAATTTTGCCCAGGATTACACCAGTGAAGGCATAGAATTAAAGAAGTTTGAATACTGCGGAGTGCTGTTGTGCAGTTCTGAGAAGCCAATGGCACTACGCTAAGGTGTCCAGCTGTTACAGCAGAACTGGTGCAGAAAAGGGTGACAGGAAGGGGGAGGATGTGTCTTCATCACTGAAATGGTTAATAATAATTCTCTGAACACATCTTGGACCTCTGTCATAGTAGTGGAAAAGCATAACAAATTTTGTCCATCTTAAGACTGACATTGGATGCTGCTGGTATAAGGGGAAAATACTGCTTTAGCTGAGGATAATTTAAACCAGCCCCTGTCATGGGATGGGGACAAGACAAAAACAACCGAATGAGAACAGAGAAGCAACAGAAGCATTGCCAGGGCATGTTTACAGCGTGACTAAGTACAGGTGGGAAAGGCCTGAGGGAAACCAGTTCTCTTTCATTTTTTCTGTGTTATACTCTTGTTTAGCCAAGGCTCAGATATTTTGCCAAAACTCATGTTCTAAAGATTTGCCAAGCCTAGCTATAAATCAAGGGCAGAAACTATAGCAATAGCATTTAGACTAATATATCACCACAGTGCTCTTTCGGCGGTTTACAATGTCAGCTTATTGCCCCCAACAATCTGAGTCCTCATTTTACCGACCTCGGAAGGCTGAGTCAACTTTGAGCCTCTTCGGGATTGAACTACAGGCTGTGGACAGCCTGCAATACTGAATTTTAACTTCTATACCACCAGGACTCCTTCCTTTCTATATATACTCCATTCCCAAGCATTGCATTCTACCATAGAAAGAGTACTGACAAATCATTCAAGATGCCATTACTGTGAAAATCTAAAACAGAATGGGATGTAAACTGCATTAATATTACTGTGCATTTGAATTCTGAGCCTCTGCAATATAGGTTTAAAACAGAGAACATCATTAAATTCTAATTCTATGAACTGTTACTTATGTAATATAAGGGTTCTTCCAGATGAAGGCTCTTCATAAGCATACGTTTTTTCTATTTAATAGAAAATGTTTTTTTTTCAAAGAAAGAAAATAATTGGAAGAAATAATAGGAAATATGGGAAATCTAGATGATGTCATCTACAATTCCATTTGAAACAAAGCAATCGCTTAATAAAATGCAATAAATGTGTTACCCAAGGTGCACTTTAAATTGGCTGATTTCAATGAATCTATCTTTAGCTATCCCATCAAAATAATTTCCAAATAATCATACATGTGTTGCAGAAGAAGTTGCACTGAAGATTCAGAACAACAGTCCAACCAACAATGCAATCTACTTTTTCATTAAACAAAAACAAAATTCCTACCTTTAATTCACAGTCTTCATTCACTGCTAAATTGCCTGGCTTTAGATCCTGCAGTATACGAAATTAGAAAACTCCATTGTCACTATCACAATTTGATCCTAAAGTGGATAATAAGCACATTCTTTCCTCCCATCCCAGAGCAATGCATTGGATTTGCTCCCTAACAAGCACTTAACATGATCCAGGCTGTCTAATGCCCATATGATCCTCAGCACTGGAAAAAGCCGATTCCTTGAGTGTAACCAGCTGGGATATTCAAGGGAAAAATCTTCTACTGATTAGTATAGTGAATGTCTACCAGGGAGGTGTTTTAAGATTTAGTCATTCTGTTCCATCAATGTTTTTTTTCTATTTTTTGATCCAGTTGATTTTACTCTATTGACTCCATGACTACTGGCTGTCACCAAAAAGGTTGTTTTAATTAATTGCATTTTAATGGTCACCTGGATATGTACAGTCTTGATGCACCTGCTTCCCACATAAATATTACTGAAGACAGAGATGTTGGTGTGTAGGAGACACATGTTGAATTCTAGTGTCTCTTACATGCATCCACATCACTTCTCTCAAAACATTTGTGACCTGTTGATCTGTTGGCCATCCTTTCAATCCGTCTGCCGCATTTGTGTCTCTTTGCTACCATCTCATTGTTAACTGGATCTGTACAGGCAAACATCAATGTATGTGTAAGGCATATCCTTTCTTGGTTACATTCTGGGATGGGGTAAGTGAAGGCTGCAAAGATGCAAGAGCCAGGTCTATTTGGTTAATAGACCTGGCTCTTGCACCTTTCAGTTAGGTACATTAAGCCAGGGATAGGCTAGTCAATTTGAGGTCTTTACACAGTCTAGATGGGCACATTTAGCTAAAACAGCACTGAAGAAATACAGGCAACCGACATGAACCAGATGGAAGGAAGGATCCCACATCAGAACTGCCAGCCCAAAGGTTGGAGCAGGGAAGGAAGGTAATACATGACTTCTGCCTGCCAAAACAATGGGCTGGCTGTGAGATGGAGGCTGTGTTGTGAGGAAATGTCCTTGGGAAAACAGCAGTGGGATATGCTTGTGCTATAGTAAAGAACTGTGTGGATGAGTTCCTAAACTGTAATCCAGTCCCCACTAATTTAATAATTTTCTTTTAAACTCAAGAATTGGGTACAATTTAGATTGCACTCTTCTTGCTGGTTGACAGGAAGTTTTTAACTCACTTAACAGCTCTAGCAATATTTTGGAGGGAAGGACAGCAAGCAGGAATCTTCCTGGTTTGCCTGTGAATGCTTCACTGCCATAGATGTTCTACTAATAGTGCTTCGGGTGTCACAAAACAGCAGTGGATTTGCCAGATCCAAATATCCTTATTCTTCTTAACAATTTTTTCTCAAAACCCCGATGCCACATTACCAAATTGCCTTCCATTTCATTCAACAGGAGTCGGGGGAAAGAACCTGTTTTTCCATCTCTCCCTGTTGTTGTGCTGCTGCAGCAGAATGACAGGACAGAGGGGATAGTAGTTAGCCTATAAAGGCCTTTCATTTCCCAAATCCCCTGTTGTAATTATTAAGAGCTAAATTCCTCTCCTTCACCACAATTAATGAGAATATAAATATTCTCTGAGGCTCCAAATATTATGCATCTGACTATCTCTGCAATTGTGTGGTATGCACTAATAGAACAGGGTAAAACATTTCTGCTCCACGTGTTCAACCAGGGAAGTATTCTTCCTCTTTGAAAAGCACCTAATAGTTTCTCTCTCTCTCTAGACATGCATTTTCTCTCAGTTCTGTAATGTTTTCATTGGATTATTTCCATGTTTAAAAACTGGCCTCAGGGCATGCACGAGGTCTGTCTGGTGATGTCTTCTGCTTGGGTGACATGTAATATGTTTTCCTCAGGCAGTTTTCAACTGCCATAGAAAAAGGTGAGCCAACAAGTTGGATTATAAGGTTTGATGCTGAAATACACGAGGGAAATGTCAAATGAAGTGTCTCAGTGGGGATAGAATGTATTTCCTAAGGTGAGATGTACCATGTAGCTACCAGCTTCCACCAGTAGCAAGAGACTGGAGAGACTGCAGAAATTCTTATGTGAACATTGGACCGAAGCTTGTGTTTATTAAAACATTGAAGCCTGAGCATCATGTGGGGTATGATCTTGGCCCTGCTCCGACCGCAAAAAGTTTTGGATCTGCACAATGATTTTTTTCCCCTTTCTGAGGATAGATATGTACTATTTTTATGGAATGAGTTGTTTTAAATTTTATCTTGTTTGTGGGCCTAAGTTCTATTTAATTCCATTTTAACTCTTATGATGTCTGTTTTAGTGGACTGTGAGCTGCCCTGAGTCCCCTGGGAGAAGGGCGGCATAAAAGTCTAACAAACAAACAAACAAACAAACAAATAAATAAGCCAGGTTCCCATATTAATAAGACTTGCTATTCTTTGGCTTAGCTTATAAAGTAGGAAGCATTGTTAAATAAATCCCAATTACCAGTAATTCTATCTTTGTAAATATATGGAAGGAGAACATCTTAACTCTTCTGTTGCTTTCCAACCACTGGGGATGGGTTATTTTATAAGGAAGAATCACTGGTCTAGGAAAGAATTTAGCAATTTCACACATCCCCTCTCTATATATTCTTGCATAAATGTGTTTCTCCACATTAGTGTTACAAAGGAAACAAGGAATTTCCAAAGTTGGGAATAGGATGATATCGGCTGAATAAGATACGGGTGGCTGTAGTTGTTTGTAACACGCTGGTGGGCCAGAATTAGGGCATTGCCACCAGCTGCCAAGAGGCTTCTAGAGAGATGTGTAGGTTCTCTTCTGGGGGGACAGAAAACAAAGGTCATTTGATTTCAGCATAGCAATAGAGATTAGGCGATCTTTTTACATACCAAACAGGTTTGAAAAGATTGACAACAAACGAAGTTTAGCAATATGCACTAGCGCAGTCTTCTATAGCTTGGGGCCAATGGTGTTTGAGGCTGGGAGATTATGGGAGCCATACCTGGAAGGCACCAGGTTGTAGAGGGCTGCACTGGTAAGCTGTACACTCTAGAATAGGAATAACTTTAAAAATAACATACCCTGTGAATGATTCCAGCAGAGTGAATGTACTGCAAAAGAGAAAAAGTTGACATGAAAATTACATGCAGCCTCCCCCATAATCGACATTAATCAAGATTCCCTGTGATAGAACATGTTCTATATATTATCTTGGGGTACACAAAGTATCTTTCCATGTGGAAACACCATTTCTACCAAAAAGAAAAATAACCCAACAGAAATATTCCAAAATACCTCAGAGCTTCTTGTCAACAAGCAAAGGCAACCCTGATGAGGCCTTTTGTTTTTGTGAGAGTGAATCTGGTGAAATAAACTCTTTCCTTCCAGCTTTCTTCTGCCTTATTTTTGCCAAGTCATCAGCTCTGGCAATCTTCCATTACTGATGACTTTTTCATATGCTGATCGACTAGCCCCAGAATTCCCAGGTGCAGTCACCACTGGATGGGCATGATAGGAGGTGTGAACCAAGGTGAGGACACTGATAATGAACAATTCAATACAGAGATAATAGCCATCTTGCTTATAACCAAGCTATCTTGGCTACAAGCCAGATGCTGTGGATGGGAATGATTTTGTACTTCAGAAATGGGAGATGCTTCTGAGATGAGAAGTTCCAGCCACTGCAAATGATGAGCTCCACCTCATGTGGATGTAAATAGGCAAAGCAATAGGCAAAGCAAATTAAGGATTTAAGGGTCTCTATATCAAAATCCAAGAAAATTTATCAGCTGTTGAAAACACATCCCTGGATATAGCCATGCAAGAGGTACGTGGAAGTCCAAAAGGCTAAAGCACAAAAGAATTTCAAAGTCACAAGGCAAGTAAAAGCAACAAGAATTTTTTCCCCAGCCATTTCAATAGTAAATGAAGAAAAAGGAAAGAGCTTCAGACCACTTGTTAGAGAAATGGTAATGTAGTAGCAGATGACAAACAGAAAAAAGGCCCTTTTCAACCTCTTTTTTCCCCCTTTCATCTTCCTTGTGATATTTTTATTCCTTGCTCTATTATAAGACAGTTCCCTCTAGGGAGGAGTGGCAATCCGTTAGGGAGCATGTGACTTCTGTGAACATGTGTAAATCTCCAGGTCAGACCAGCTGCATCTGAAAATCTTGAAAGAGTTTGCAGATGTTACCTCCGAGCCCTTTTCTGTGATCTTAGAGAAATTATGGAGAATGGAGAAGGGCAAATGTTGTTCTGATCTTCACAAAGGAAGCGGGGAGGGGGAGGGGAGGACCAGAATAATTACCAACCAGTAAGGCTGTAATTGACACATGACAAAACTCTGCAATAGATTATTAAAAAGCTGGTTGAGGAGAATAAAAATAAATTACTTGGCAGAAGCCAGCAAGTATTCATCAAGAAAAAATCCTGCCAAATGAAGTTGATCTTTTTGGACAAAGTGGTTACTTTATTTTATTGTAGGAATGTACCTTGACTTCAGCAAGCTACTCGGCAAGGCTTTTGTCATAAGACCTTAATAGAGAAAATGGCACAAAGTTGACAGGCTTATGCTGTTTTCAGATGGAAACAGAGCATGTACAATCACACCCCATGAATGTCATCATGTCAGTGACTCCCTATCAGGCTGGAAGGAATTATTGCAGGGTGCATTATTCTTTTAGTACATCTGGCTTTCATTTTAATAAAGCTTTCTAAAAAGAACTTGGAGAGATTCATGTTTAGGAAAAATCTCTTTCAGGTAAGGCAGCTATCAAAGATCTGACAGACCCAAAGGGTCACTGTGTGTTGTGTTGAGGGAAAGTGTCAAGTGGCATATCGCCAGGGGTAGACCCTGTGTTGTTCAATATATTTATAACTGCCTAGAACAGTGTTTCTCAACCTTGGCAGTTTGAAGATG